>JAHZNJ010000780.1:0-13644 GCA_027744475.1 Lepidocyrtus cf. sotoi NNG-2020 | reverse complement strand
GTTGGAAATTGACAGAACCAAACCAGTTTGAATATTCGGAAGTGATGGCACCTCTGTTCATTCTATCGCAGTTCATTATGATAAGAGCCTGCCAACTTCATTAGATCAGTAATATACATAAATTACTCTAAATTACTTAACTTATAATAATTATATTGTATAAAATAATATTTCTTCTTGCACATATTTATTTTTTAAGTTAAATAACTACATTAATAATATTGAAATATTCTGAGATACAGGAATAATCAGTCGACAATATTATTAAGTAATAAAGCTTAATCAATAATGCAATTCACTCATTTTGTCCCAGTCCACATTTGTAACGGAATTCTTGGCCACGTTCGTTCGTGTATCCATTTGTTGGAAACTAATCAGATATATGTAATCAACAAAAAGTTTAGTTCATAAAGGTTAGACCACATGCATGTTTTGAAAATTGTGTGATTTTTTTCATATCGCGCGAAAAAAAAGCTCCCTTTAGAAGAGTTGTTTTGATGTTTGCATTCTACATCCGGTTTCTTATCTGCAGATGTGCCATTCTTAAGTCTCTTAAGAAAAAATACAGAATCAATATGATTTGTACTATGTTAAATGTTGAATTACACGCAACGATTAGTGCTTGTAGAGAAATCGACCTGGACATCCAAGTTGCTAACGATACAAAATTATTTTATAAATGACTAATTAAAATTAAACAACTAAATTCTGAAAGAACTAAATGGGAGCTGCATGCAGAACTGTCCCGATATAACCCGATGCGACTTCTCTGTATTTTTTTCAAATCACCAAGTTAATTACAAACAGTCCAATCTACCCTCCAGTAGGAAGCCATATCCCGATATCCCAACAAAGTTTTTAATTTCACACAGCCGTCTTCTGTTGATTCCCAAAGGCAACGTTTGCACTAACTCCTCCAGTCCCTCCAGCCAAAATGGAAGCTGCAACAGCTGCCCCTCCAACAGAAAAGATGAGATCTCAAATAGAAGTGCTAGCTGCTCAGAAGCCAGTAGAGCCGTCACCCAGCACCCAAGACCAAGGCCAGTCCAGAAAGAAGCGAAAGAGTAAATGGAAAGCCCCGAGGAAGGGAACAGGGAAAATTCACATTCGACTTCCATCCATCGAAGCTTATCAGGTTATTGAAACCATATGAAAAGAATCAAGCAGTTTTTGTTTATAGCGTGATTTTCCTTTCTTTATGAACCGCAGAATGGTACTCAAGCCATTAATAAAAATGATTTCATAATAAAGAAGAATAAGCTTTTCATACTTTTCCATATCGTCCGTTGCTGCATTGCTTTGAATTGAAACTTCATGCTTTTATTTTGCTTCTTCTTTTTCCTCTCACAGAAAGAAATATGTTTTCCAGCGGAAGCTCCTGGAAGAGTTGTTGTTCGACTGGAACGCCTGATGGGATCTGACAAGATAAGACCCGTCGACGGCAAATACATGGAAACGCTCATTCAGCGCTTGGAAGAAGAAGAGTTCCTCGCTTGGGAAAGGAAAATTAGGCTGAGGAAGAAGGCTGAAAAGGAACGTCATCGCCAGTTAGCTATCAACGGGCTTATGGAACCAGGACCCGGAATGGAGGATCTTTATAACCACCCTGTCTTCCGGTAAGTTTTTGGAGCAAGAAAGGATTCTGATTATGAATTGAATAAAAAAATTTATTTTTTTTCAATTCTAAAGATGCAAAAATTTATCTTTGGCAAGTTTTAATTTTTTCTCCTTCCTTTTCAGAGTAAATCGGATTTTAAATCGACTTTCAAAGCTAGACAATGCCTTCGTGACAAAACCAGGCTCAAGGGTAAGGAATGAATGGATTTATTAAAGCATTTTAAATTGATTCGAAGGTCTTTCTTAATTTTAAAAATCTAATTTAATTTTTCAATGGTTTTTATTTGCATTTTTCCTACTTCTCCGAAACTCCAGTTCCCTCCAATTTCCCAAATCGACCCATTTAAATTCGACGATTCCGGGAAATACTTTTGCGATTATCCAACCCACGTAGCTCTCCGTAAAGAATGTGAGAAGTATCACGATGAAGCTGAAAATGATGATCAACTAGGCGAAGAGGAGGGAGATGATTCCTTGGCAGGTGCAAATTCTACGAAATCCTACGTCGACTTCGTCCACAAGAACGCCAGGACAAGGTCAACTGTCATGACTGCAGCTCCACCTCCATCTGAAGCCTCCGTTGCAGTGAGGAAAAAGGAGGAAGATGAAAGTGAAACTGACGACGAGGTGGATGGAAGAACAATTACTGAAGAGGGAGATGGCGAAGGAGAAGAATTAACTGAAATGGAGGAGATGGCTTTGAGTCTGAATAAGGAATACATGCAGTCCCTTACTACCCTCCAGGATCGATATGGGATTCCGGTTACGAGCGAGTTCGAAGAAATGTGGAAGCCTTATAGGAGCGAAATTGTTGACTCGTTTTTCAATGATCCGGTAAAAAATGTTTACCTAATTGATGTTTACAATTACAATGTAAATGAAATCCATTATTTTTTTTATTTGAATTTTGATTTGATTCTTGTAGGATTCAATGGATAAGGTCTACTCTTCCGCCAGAGAAATCATCGAGGTTTACACAAGACAGGATATAATGACCAGGGATCATATAAAGCAAAATCCAATCAAGGTAGTAGAAATAAAGAAGAGCGATCCTAAAATCACACAAGACGAACAATCGGAGGGCGAAGGAGTCTCCATAGATTCGGGATTGTCCCAAACAGAAGAAGAATCAGAAGGGGATGGACAGGAAGCGGCAAATGAAAGTGAAGAACCAGCAACAGCAGTAGAAGTTGAGGCTGAGGTTACTATTGAGCCTGCTGAACCTATAGCTGGGGAAACTGAGACAGACGCTACAGCGGAAGACGCGCCTGCTGAGCCAACAGAAGACTAACAGGATCAATAATATATATTATATTTTGTACAGAAAAGTGTTTCAGCAACATCTTAAAAGCCATTCAAGGTCCAAAATTTTTCAGTTATGTAATGTATACAATATATGAACAATCTTTAGTAATATAAAATGTGAATCCGACGAACTGAAACTGAACAAAAAATGAAAAATAAAAAAGTTGCTTTGATTTCACCTACCTTCAAATTCATTTTTGTTGTTCTCTTAAATAATCCTACTAAAGTAATTTTATTTATTTCAAGGGCATTCCAAAATGGGTAGCATTGAAGTTAAGTTATCTTTACCTAGAAAACTGGAGCATACAACACACTTTCACTTAGCGAGAGAGTGTAGAAGCAAAATAAAATTTTGAAGTGTATGTCATTATAATAAGAGCCTGCCAACTTCATTTAGATCGGTAATATTGCTCTATTATTCCTTAAAAGTACGCAACTTATAAAAATGATATTGTAATAATATAAAATAATTTTTCTTACACATATTTATTATAAGTTAAATAATTTACATAAAAAATATTCTGAGATACATAAATAATCAGTCGACATATTATTGAGTTAATCAAGCTTAATCATTAAAGCAATATTCATTCGTCTTGTCCCAATCCACATTTGTAACGGAATTCTTGGCCACGTTCGTGTATCCATTTGTTAGAAACTAATCAGAATATGTAACCAACAAAATAAGTTTAATTGAAAGTTCGTAGTAAAGATCTCATGCATGCTTTGAAAATTGTAATTTTTTTAATAGAATGATTTTGTATCTTTGTTTCTGTTCCCTTAATACTTACCCCATTTGGAGCCAACTAGCACGGGACAAGCAGCATGCTGGGTTCTCAGATCACCTTTCCCGTTCTTTTGTAAATTGTACCAAAACACTGCTGACCCTTTCTCTGGCCATATAGTCAAATTCAATTTTGGAAACACTGTTGCGCCTCCTTTCGCTACATCGGAGATGTAAAACAGCATTGTGGCAATACGGTTTCCATCATTTATCATAAAATTCGCTGACTGGCCGTCCTATTAAATTTCATTTTGGCTATTGTAAGAAAATCCTAACAGTAGAATAGTAAAAGGTGTAATAATTGTGTGTTAAATATACCTGGCAGATTTGCTTATTCTTGTGTCAGATCTTTCGTTTGTTCCAGTTACTACGTTGACAATCATTGCCGTTTCAAGCTAATCAAAAGAACAAAAATCAAAGTTAATTCGACGAAAGTCTTTCATAGGTCCGGTCCAAGTGTAGCACAAAAAATACGATGATCAAAAAGTATCACATTTTTAATACCACCGACCTTATGTCTCGCAAGCTGTTTAATCTCCTCGATTTCTTGCTCATTAATGACTTCTTTAAATGACCATATGGGTGGATTTAAATTGACCAACTCTTCTTTTACGGGTCCAATGATGTAATACGGATTGTTATCTCTGGATGAGTATTTACAATTTAGTCTTGGGTTTTGGGCTAATGTTGAAGACTTTTCTCCTCGACATAACGACTTGTAATGATCAGCGAGCATCTTCTGAGTTGCATTTTGTTTCTTCCCATCCATAACTTTCTCAACTTCCTCAATAAACTCGTCCAATTCTATCCCAGTCATATGAGAAAGAAAATCCTTCCCTGCTTCAATCGTTTTCTTGATATTTTGAGCCCAGTAAAGGTAGTCGAGAATCTCTGTCTTGGAGACTTTTCCGGTCTGTATAGAACTTGGCAGTCTATTAGGATCCACAGAATACACTGATGACGACGACGACTCTGTCGAGTCAAATGAGTCATTTGTATCTGAGGAAGTTCCATTATCATTGGCTATCATCGACTCGGGCACTGGAATTCTCGTTAAGGCTTCTGTTAGCCAATCTATCGCGTAGTCGTATTCCTTTTCGTGATAACTTGTCCGTCCTAGTTCAAAACAGTCTTCAACTATTCGACAAAAATGTTTACATTATTTGGCATGAGCTCAGGAGGGTTGATTTTTATGGGGTTTCAAATTCCAAAAATTACTACTTCGAAACGAACCTGATAGAGGCGGAGCACAACAAGAATCTCCTATTGCCCCATTTGCAATATCTTTTGTGTGCAGTTGATACGTATCTTGTAAGCGAATCAATCCCAAGGCAGCTCCGCTCATGTCTTCGCCTCCGGGGAAAGTAATTTCTTCATTTAAATCTTCAATCGCTTTTGCAAACTCTATTTTCACCATAATAATGCAATATCATCACAAAATTATTTTCTTATGTATTCAATTTACAATTTGTGACATTTTAATTCTGATCCTAATACAATATTTTGATTTGTACTACCTCTGAAGTTCTCACGGTCACCCGCTATCGTAATTACTTCGGATAAATCTAAAGTTAAGGCTTTTACTAGTAGAAAGGCATTTATTGGATTGCCAGTATCTCCATTTTCGTCAATGTTCTCAGCGCTTTTTCTTGGAGAGAGTCCCTTGGAAGCTTTCAGTCTTTCTTTTAAGTAGATGAGTCTCTCTTCCTCTTTTCTGACGTATCTCTCTATAGATGTTATCACTTCTTTCCTAATGTAGACTAAAGATTCCAAGTCTGACTGTGAAGTAAAAAACTCACAGTTTCCAATCGAAGCGATTGAAGCCAGAAAATACATGGACAACTGCCAGCAGTGGAATCGATGAAAACACTTTATTAGCAAAGCATGCATTTTAGAAAAATGTTCATTACACTTTCCAAATACGCACACGGCACTGATTAAAACACTGATTAAACAATCTAATCTACTCAGGTAAACTAGTAACATGAAACTAATTTAAAGCAGCGACTAATTTAAATGTTCTACTAGTGTAATTTAGATGTTCACCAAATGAGAAATCAACTCAATAAGGAGTGTACTGTGAAGTAAAAAACTCACAGTTTCCAATCGAAGCGATTGAAGCCAGAAAATACATGGACAACTGCCAGCAGTGGAATCGATGAAAACACTTTATTTGCAAAGCATGCATTTTAGAAAAATGTTATTACACTTTTCAAATACGCACACGGCACTGATTAAAGCACTGATTAAACAATCCACTCAGGTAAACTGGTAACATGAAACCAATTTAAAGCAGCGACTAATTTAAATGTTCTACTAATGTAATTTAGATGCTCACCAAATGAGAAATCAACTCAATGAGTGTATCTTTTAAAATCTTGTTTTTATTCATTTATTAACTCATTTTATGTAATTCCCTGTTATCCAATTACCGAATGGAAGCAAGGGAGTGAAGATGCATTCGTGAACGTTATTTCGGGAAATACTAAAATGGCACACGGCATTTAAAATAGTAAACCTCTCCTCACATTGCAATGTCATAAATAAACCGCAAAAACAGTATTAACAGTGTGACTCAAAACATTTACGTCAGAAGTCTTCGTCCTAGAATGAAAATAATAAGAAGATACCTAGGCCGTTTTATTGTGGTTTTGAATTCTTGTGACTGACTTTACTCAACCATGCCTTTCTTTCATTGTGACGACTTCAACAGCACAATCTCATGATAATATTGTACGGTTTACTGACTCTCTGAGAAATGCAACAATTGTTACAGAAAATGGTTGCCGAATTCTTTGTCTGAATTAAGTTTTTATTTTATTTTATTTTACCCAAAATTGAATGTGTACGCAACAACAGTAGCAGCTCAATGTTTTCCCCTTACTACTTTCGCGTTGAATTTTCTGAGATGATTCCCTGACAATTCTTACTACAAACTAAATGGTTAATATGTGAAGCGCTCTCAGTCCTCAAATTCTTTTATTAGCATGCATGAGTTCTTTTACTTCTGTTATGATGAATTGAATAAAAATTCAATCCACTATGCCACTATTGCTACTGTTCATTTTTATTGTTCCCATTATTGCATTTTTGATATTTTAGTTTGGTTTAGTACCTGTGTTACACAATAAACCATGGAAAGAAGATACGCGAATCTTAATTCTAATTTAATAGTTTTGTTTGCGGTTTATCGTATTTTCAATGAGCTGTGCGCACTTTAGCATTTCATTTCAGAGACCGTTTTCACTGATATAAGTGAGTATAATTGCCTACGATTGAGCATATATGGGAGTACTTACTCTCCCGTAACAGAAGGACAGAACAAATTTCAAATGTGAATAAATGCAATATGTCGAGCTAGACTAGACCTCTATACGGCCTAACTGTCGGTGAAAACATTAAAGTTTTCGATGCCTGTACAACTCCTACTCTACGCGTATCTACTTATCTAACTATATAAATCTATTCGCTAACTGTCAAAATAAAATACAAAATGTGGAAACAAAAAACTGATCAAACCAAAAAACACGTAACCGTAGCCCTGATGTGGCATAATATACCTATAAAAAAATCTGACTATTTGAGGAACAACAACCTAGGTTCGAGTATTGTACGTTGTAACGTAATGTAGTCATGTCATTGTCACGGTGGATGAGTGTGTGGGTGGCGTAAAGTGAATGGTTAGTAAAGCTCAGTTTTTTTTGTTTTTGAGCTACCCTTTTGATTAAAACTTGCAACTTTGATGTGCAGGCTGATCTTAATCTCAAATTATAACACGTTGTGCCTTATGTTATGTGGCCGTTCAGTTTAGATTAGACAGCTTCATGAAGAGATCTCAATAATAATTCCGTAATTGTTACGATGACATGACACAGTGAATGGCATTGGCAGTTAAAGAATTTATCTTTGTATCTGTTAAAGTCTGTATTATTTAATGCAATGTACATATGAGCGTTCGTTACGCAAAGGTATGTAAAACACAAAATTGCTACAAAAAATACATACGGAAGAATGGACATGCTCTGCTTAGATTACTAAATGAGTTAATATCCTAAACATCAATGTTCTACATGACGCTTCAATGTTTGCACACCAAAGCGTAGTAAAATTCCGATTCTCTGAAAAACAATTACCTCCCTTTGACGGGATGCGAACTATAAAGGATTCTAGGATTATCTTATATTATATATATCGACCATGCCTTTATCAATTTATCGTATTTGAATGCTAAATCGAGTATTTTTTCATTTTTTTCATTTTTTAATTAATGAAAAAAGAATGATTCGCTTTCAATTAGATTAAAGATTAAATGCACGTCGGAATTTTGAGGTAAAATAACATTCGATTTAGATAAAAAAACAATTCACAAACAGACATCCATCCATAATTTTTTTAGTTCATGTATTATATTCAAATTCATCAACACTAGACTAGTTCAGCAGCGGTAGGCAAACATAATTATTTGTACTTTTGTACTATACTAGACGCAAACAAAAAATTAACTAACAGTAAATTATACTGCATTTCCTTTTCCTACTGACGACGACTTCGATGGTGTTGACGAGGGTGGACGCTATTTTGGCTAACACAAGGGAATTGATCCACTTCAAAACTTAATTCCTCATCATCCGAAGACGAATCTGATGGAATGTAATATTTTTTCCTTCCTGGTTGTATTGGACTGAACCGAGTAGCATTCCTATGTGGAACCGTAAGAGTAGATCGCTGCTGTTCTACCTGCATGTTATCTTAAAGGTTTTTCAACAAATAATACCATTAGAAAAGCAGCCCAAAACCCAGTACATGGATTCTGAAACTGAAATACATATTAATTTCTGGAATGCATTTCGGTAATTGTTTTGTTTAGCCGTACCCGCATTATTGTAAGGAGATGAATCACGAAAAAAGGTTTTACTAGTTGACGGTGAAACACTGCTCATAGATGAACGGCTACAGCAGCGTTCTTTGAATTCGTACCAAGATTCATTTGCACTTTTTGATTTGTTTGCCCAAGGAGCTGAGTCTTCAGAATCTTAGTTTATTGGGAAAATCTCACTCACTCACTCTATTTTTAAGCTAAATTGCACTGTACACGGTTTTCGTGTTTTAAAACCATACTGGCTTCGCGGCTTTCCGGTGTAAGCAAACCTAACCTAACCTAACCTTCCTTAAATAAAGAAATCCTTACGGTTACATTACTTAACCTCAGGAAATAAAGTGAGTGAGTGTGAGTGAGTGAGTGAGCGTGAGTGAGTGTATGAGTGAGTGTGAAATACCTGAGCCTTACTCCAACCGCAACAGTGTCTGCTAAATAATGAATGTCAATGTGGGTGAATGATAATTAATTTAAACATTGTGTACTTACCTCCCGGAGTTAATCCACCGCTTTCTACTTTGGAATATTGGTCGTGACTGTAACTAGCACCACTTCCAAAACGATCCNACTTTGGAATATTGGTCGTGACTGTAACTAGCACCACTTCCAAAACGATCCTGATGCCGTGGTATCAGTTTCGTTGGTATAGGTGTCGAATGCACAACTGGAAATATGTTTGAAATCCGAGGTCTTTTCTTTATCTTTGCTTTCAATACTGCAAATCTGTAAAATAAGTTTTCAACAATAGGAACAATAGTGAAGAGAGAGTAGAGAGATGAAATCGTTACTAAAAATTGTTTTGTTTTTTTAAAAAATTAAAAAACCGATACTTTTGAAGCAGTGCAGCATCAACTATATCATCTCCTTCAGCCGGCCCATCCTCACCCACCAATACATTTCCTGCGGTTGCTGTTGTGTTTAGTTGCTTTCTGGCTGGCCTCCTGCTCTTTATCTTTGGCGTGGTATTTTGATCTTCAGTCTGTGTGGAATGAGAAGTGAGCGGAGTTGTTACAAGAACTGGAGTTGTATGATAGGTAACTTCAGGTTCAGCTACAGCAGTACAATGCGCCCCATCGCAAACGCATTCGCCCTGTAAGCTTGATCCTGGAAAGGAACCAACCGAATCTTCTTTTGTTGGCGCAGGTAATTGTGGAATATTTTCTTCGATCTTTTCGACGATGACTCCATCAGTTTGATCTTGATTAAGGTGATCGCTTTCAACCGGATTTCTGGGCTCATCCTTAGATTTGGTTAGTTCCGTTTCTGCAAAAATTTGCAAATATTGGTTGCAGAAATTGAGACTTTTACAGACACCATTAGTATTTTTATTACAGAATTCAATGCAAATAAATGTAAAAAATTACAATGGCTTTCGTAAATACTTTACCAGGTGGATTAATTTTGAAGCATAGATTTAAATTATGGTTCACGTATGTATTTCTGAAGCCCGATTGCATATCGGTGATAAGCTTCACGGACTGAACCTGCTTCCCCAGATCCTTTCGTTGAGTTGGAGCGAATGGCATCGGTAACTTTAATTTCTTGCATGTATCGCCTAACAAAAGCTTCCAACTTTAACATATCCACGTCTTCGTTTTTAAGCACAGATTCCTATTAAAAAAGACAATAAGAACTCATAAGTGAATCAAATCAAGCGTAGCTTGGTCTGGAAGGGTAAAAATGAGATAGAAACGCGTACGTTAAAGGTTCCCGAATAACCAAAATATCAGAGGAGTACTTACATGATAAAGAATATCCTCATATTCGCGAATTTTCTTTCCAACCAAAATCATTGATTCCACAAGCTTTTGCTCTGGATTACTGCTTCGACTGCTGCTAATATTAAGATCATTCGATTTCCAGTCTTTACCATTGACATTTACTACGTTACCGTTACCCGCAGCTTCCAGTCCAGCATTATTTTCACCGGATGCTGCAGATGTCACGGCTGGTCGGTTTCTTACACCGAAAAATTTCATTATTTCTCTGTTGTCTATTTATGGCATCAGATCAAATATCAAATCATTTCAAACTTTCAAATCCAATGATGAATGATTTTCAATATTTTAACAACGTAACAATAATTTAAAATGGAACCGATGCGTTTTGTTTAAAAACGCATTTTATTTTATTAATTTAATAAAATTGGAAACTATAATTTCAGCGTTTCAGTTTTATTACTTTATACAAATTGAGGCTAGTCCAGTAACAAATTTTAACCAACACCTTTTTTGACAGGCTTGACACGTGTTTACAAAAGAAAGAAATGAATTTCCCTTTTACACATTACAGTATTACACTAAGGATGGATGCAGATGATACACTTAGGTATTAGTCTTATTTTATTACTATTATGTCTATTGAATGCACTCAGATTAGAAGACTAGACTAAACAATTAACCTTTCGTTTGGTATTTATACATTTGTTTCTTTCTTTTAACTCCTATAAATTCCTTTTAATCTAATGAAGACTTCTTTCTGTGTCTTGTTTTTAATTCTTTCATTTTTTGTCCTTTTTCCCTTTTTTCTCATTTACATTTTCGGTGGTGGTGGTACATACTAAGCACGAAGGTAATTTCAAAAGAAATATAGTGGGCGTTTCATCTGTTCGGTCCACTAATCTGTTTCTAGTCGTTCTGTATCATTATTCATGAGGTTTAATCAATCACATATCAATCATCATTCGTGCAGTGTGCAGTGGTAACACCTCAGACCTACAAAGGAAACATTTTTTAGTATTAATGCACTCTTCTCCCTTTGCAAAATGACAAACTAATAATTTTCAATTGTTACTCACTTTGCAATGGAGAAACAACAATCAATAGTAAGATGAGGAAGCTCCATACAGCAAATTTTACGGCTGGATCATACATTTCTCCCGTTTTACATTTAGTTACTTAAAAAACTTTCAAAATTCCTTCCCAGTACCACTTATTTACTCTTCCAAGCTCGAGTATTGTGCATATCTACCACCATTAGCCCATGAAAGCCAGAATAATAACAACTAAACTGTCAGAATGATATCTAAAAATGCACAAGCGGACAATATAACCACACTTCTTTAGATTTAGTAGAACGCGAACGAACGTTGCGTGGTGAATGTATTCAAACTTTCCGTAATATATTATCCACCTCAATTTTTATCATTATTATTTTATCATATCATACAAGTTAAACTACTTATAAACCAAAGTCAATTAGGAAGGTGTAAAACGTAAAACGTTTGCTGAAAGGCACAGTATATAGTACATACTTTAAGTGTTAATGACCCTCCTCCTCATATCAATCGAACCAGCTATAAAAGAATCTGCATTATGGTAAAGAATGGACAAAAACAAAAACGCCAAAGGAGCTTCCGATGAAAAGACCAAACAAAAAGTTGAAGAAAATGCTTCAAATAATAATGAAAATACTTCCGGTTCAGTTGAACCCTCTCGTGCAAAGGTTTTAAAATAAGTTTTTGTGGTTTTTACAAATGTTCGGAAATAGTACGAATTGTTTATGAATTCAAACAGTTATATACTAGCTATAATTCTGCTTTATTGTTAAGAAACGATGGAAAGCCCTTTTGGGCAGGATTGGAGGAAAGAATCCACATTTGGGAAGTACAGTGATGGGAACAACCGCCGAAGAACCAGTAAAAGATGACGATAACCTCATCGAAGAAATAAAGCGGATGAAGAAAAAGAAGCAGGCCCGATCTAAACGAGGAAGGTCTGAAGGAATCCTATCCATCCTCCACTCCCATCATGATCACCATCATGCAAATGAGAAGGTCTACGAAAAACAAAAGATTTCTGCTAAGGAACGAATACTCAAAAGGCGAGTTAGTATGAAGCCTAGCGCCAAGCACTCCATAGCAGATATTGATAATGCGGCCCGTCTACGTTACCCCTTCACCATCATGCAAATGAGAAAGTCTACGAAAAACAAAAGATTTCTGCTAAGGAACGAATACTCAAAAGGCGAGTTAGTATGAAGCCTAGCGCCAAGCACTCCATAGCAGATATTGATAATGCGGCCCGTCTACGATACCCCATCACATCAGAAATTCGTATTAAGTTGGAGAAGATAAAATGTGACGCGGAGAGAGAAGAAGAGAAGCACGAAGCTGATGCAGAGCAGCCTAAAAATTTTTGTAAACGTTGTTTTGACAGGGTGGTCAAATGGTTATCCACAACGAATTTTGGTGAGACCTTTCGAGCTAATCACAGATTTTACAAGATGGATCCGCGTATACATTTACCTGACTTTTGTAGAAGATGCCGACGGCCGTTGGCAGCCACTTTGGAAGCGAAATTCACATCAATTGGAATCCTATTTGCGTTATTGTTGCCAATCATTGGTATTCTTTTATTGTATGCAAATCAGGAATTTACTTGTGTCGTATGTAACGAGCTTTATGTTTACGGTGATCTTACTGCAAGGCCTATTGAGGATTATGAGTCGGATGGAGAAGAGGCAGAAGCGTAGCATTTTTTATGCCGATCGATCAGCAAAAGATTATGTAGGAATTGATTTTACAATAAAAGATAAATGAGGAAATATTTTTTATTTAACACGATACTATAATAATTTAAAAATTAGCGTCGTGAACAAAAAGATTGTAAAACAAACGGTTTTATTTTTAACATTTAATATTTACAACTGTTCGATAAAAAACTAGAATTGTGAAGCTTGTGCACAATTATTTTTACATACATTAGATTTGCTTAGTTAGCTTATTGATTAATTTGTTGCAATTGTCCGGAGTCCGATGCTTAGTTTTGAAGTTTTCACATTTCGAAATGACACACTGCGGAAATATTGAGCCGATTGTGTTCAGCGTATCTAAATGGAACATATTTCACACATATTTAGCACACATTTACTAGATGTAATTAAATAACAATTTATCTAGTGTTATTTATTATTATTCTGGCAGCTATATTCTTACCAAACATTTGTTTTTGTATATCCTCATCATGGTCATCCAAATGAACGATTAAAGCTCCAACACAGTGCTCGAAATAAGCTTTAAACGTTTCAACGGTGTAGTCACTAGGGAGGTTTTCGTAGATCT
>JAHZNJ010000779.1:0-10852 GCA_027744475.1 Lepidocyrtus cf. sotoi NNG-2020 | reverse complement strand
AGGACTGGATATTAAAACCATCAGCAGCATTCTCATTGAGTGTTGTGAATTAATAAGATTTTTTTACATGGTTTTACTTTTAATTCTGCTAAAACAATTCTCGCTGAATACTAAAAAGTAAATAAGAATTATGGAAGAAAAGGGAAAAAGAAGACAAAGTGCTTTTTTCGTGACTAGCGTTGTAAAATAAAAGATTAAAACATAGGGAGAGAAAGCAAAAAAAAATGAGAATATTTTAAAGTTACAATCATTCGCATAACTTTCAGTAATTAACCCGGCTGTGCCTAAGTTGGAAACAAGTCTTTAATGCTATTTCAAAGCGTTAAATTTTTATGAAGCGAGAAACAGCAGCAGCAGCAGTTTGTCTGATTTTCGTAAAATAAATTATGTAATTTACATTCAAACTGACTTTTCTTTTACTTCATTTTTTCGGTTTTTCATTTCCATTAAAGAATGCTTCCAGTAACATTATTCTGCTGCGTAGTAATCTGAAAAGAAAAAAATTCATTTCAAATTTCATGCTCAAAACAGTTTATTTTTTACCAATTTACGGGTACGTTGAAGCTGAAATAGATTGAAAAAATCCTAATTTGTATTACCCTTTTTCACAATATCCCTGGGAATAATTCTCATTTTTGACAATGTACGTTTTTAAAGCTCCGTTTATTTTATTAATTTTTCTCCTTCCCTGCAATACCATTTGAATCTAAACATTCAATTTCAAAGGATAGAAAAATTTCACGCGTAATAAATGTTTACAAATTCGAAAATTATGCATTGATAGACACTTTTTATGCAAATATCAAGAAAAACAATGGTGATGTCATTCTTGGAGAAAGTTAGTTGGGTGGGTATGTTGCAATGCAATAAAAGCTGATGTGGTTTAACCTTTTGTTCCTTGCGGACACTGATTAGGGTCATTAAAAACGGAGAAATTTGTAAAGGTAGAGAAAGTAATCGGTATTTAGTAAGGTACGTTTGGAACTAGTTGACTTAATACATTTGGCATGACCAATTTTTTTAATTGACCTAAATTACTTTCTAATCTTATTTACAATTTTAAATTTTTTGACGCTGTCTGCGTCACTCTAAACTTTAAAAAACCTACTAGTTAAATAATGTCTCAAAATACTCCAAATGAAAGCTAGTTGAAAGACCGTCTTATAGATAAATTTTGTTTCTTTGTACAAATATTTATGCATTTGCCAAACAAACACAAATAGAGCTGTGGGAGCAATTTTAATATTTAAATTATATCAGTAGAATTCAAGCATGTTTATAAGTTCAATTCAACGTAGAAATATATTTTATATAATAATTGGTAAGCGTATAAAACATTTGGCGTGAGCAAAAAGTTAGAACAGCCAGCATCTCCTATGTGACTTTTCAGAAACTACATGTTTCAAACAAACTTTGTTGATCGCAGTTGCTTGCCTTGGTTGACTTATTAATTTGGAAAGTGGTAGCAAATTTTGCTTTACTGATTACTATTACTACTGATTGATTTGCAGAATTTTCAAACCGGGGACTGTGTGAGGTCGTGAGTATTGATTTTGTATTACTCATCGTAAAATAATTATATGTAAGCGCATAATCAACGATGAGACAGGAACACCTACACTGTGAAAGATTCACTTAAACGCTAAAATGTAAAAATAACGTTTAAATGAAGGAATGGGAATTCTCATTTTATTATCAATGGATGTTTTCAAAGCTCCGTTTATTTTGATAATTTTGGAAGCTCAATACAGTATTCAATTTCAAAGGGTGTAAAAAATTTCACGCGTAATAAATGTTTACAAATTTGAAATTTATGCAACACTTTTTATGCAAAGAGAAAAACAAAAAACAAACTATGCTTGACGATGGCATTACTTAAGTAAATTTTGCTGGATAATAATATGAAATAAATGTTAAGTTAACTTTTCGTCCCTTGTAAGCACTTATTCGGGTCATTAAGTACGATGCGGGAGAGAAAGGTTCGGTATGTGTGGACTAACTAAACTGTCATTTGTTAAGTACGTAGATAAATATGATACTGTTTTGACTGAATTCGAACTAACATCATGTCATAGCCAATGCAAGTATTTATGCAAATGCCATTTATGTATAAAACAGAACCATTAAATTAATTTACTTGCGCTATAAATGTTGATTTGATATAAAATTACCTCTACTTTTACATTTGTTAAATGTCGATATCGGAGAATTAGTCAATGAACAATTAACAATTAGTTAATACATGTACCTACTTTAATTAAGTGCGTAAAGTTGCTCGTAAATTTCTTATTGACGTTTTTAACTCATAGTATCTTATAAAACTAAAAGAACCGCACAGTACCACAATTACTGTACATATTTATGCTAAACTCGCTTTTAACTTATCTTTTTAGCGTAATCACGCATATTAATTTAAAATGTTATTATTTTTCAGTAAGATCGATTAAAAACTGGAGTACGTAGTACATTTATTTCATGCAGCGGTCGCTTACTAGTAAGACAGCGAATTTTGCAGAGCAGACATCATGCATTGTATTTTGTATCATTATTCCCCCATAAATATCTAGTGAGAGACTTAATCAAGTAACTGCCAGCATCTTCTATTGTGACTTGTGAGAAACTATTTGGGTAGCACTCATTCCCTTTGTTGCGTGCAGTTAAAGTTTAGATTGTTTCATAGGTGGACTTCATCCAACTTTATGATGCAGTGGAGTAGAGTAACAAAGTACAACGCGCTACAACAATACTCATAGCATTGCTTTTTTTGGCATCATCGTTGCATGATTATCGCTAATTTGCAGATTGTTATGAATTTTTAAAATCAATTGCCCGAATTTCTATCCCAGAAGAATAAGTTTATCTCCCTCCACAGAAAGTAGCACTACGCATGGTCTATAACTTTTATCTTTTCATTTTTATTATTCATCGTACATATATGCAACAATATTTGATTCTCTGTGTGTAAAAATTTCTCTTAAGTAAATTGTTTAATTAACTAACAGTGTAAAATGTAAATTTTCGAGAAATTAAGGACGTACTTTAATACACATCTATTTATCATAAAATAGTAAAAACTATTTCAAAAAAGCATCAGCATCGTCATCATCTTAAGCAAGGATTCATTCCACACACAAACGCACCTATCATTTACAAAGATGTACTGTACAATTTATTTACAAACAAACATTTACAATCAGAAACTTTACTTACTTTTAAAAAAAAAATATATCACCAAAAATTGTTGCCGTTCTTTCTTACGCAATCAGTTCATTATAAATTCTCGTCGCATTTTATTCATCAATGTAACATAAACTGAATATTCATTCTTCTCGCTCGGACTTACACTCTATTGCTAATAATACTTTTCAATAATAAAAACGATAACGCTATTTTTTTTAGCTTGGTATGCAGGATTTACTAATTATGCTAATTTTACATTATATTTAATAGGAAGTAGAACTTTTAAATGCTAAAATTGTTGTTCCTTGTCAAAAATTGGCTAAAATCTGTCTCTGGTCAATTATCAATTAATAAACATTTAATATAAAAAATGTAAACATATTCAACAAAAAAATATTTTTTCTTTCTTTTCTAGTAATCCACACTCATTTTAACTCTAGGCTGTGGTCTCGGCGCGTACGCTCTCCTTCCCAGAAGCTGCGCTCCGGTCTTAGCTAAAATTTCATCTAAAGTTGACGCAGCTAATTGCCTTGTAGAATCGCTATTACTATTCCCACTCCTATTACTCTGACTGTACAGCTGAGCTTTTATATTCATCAAGCCCAGGAGATTCTTTATCGTTGGGTTCTTAGCTGCTACTGGAATTAAATTACTCGCGCTGACTCTATTATTATTATTCGTATTCGTATAAAATAAATCATCTTCATCCCTAAATCTAGCGAATCTGTTTATTGCTACGGAACCGGAAACGGACTGCCTACCGCCACCGCCATTACCACCACCGCCGCCGCCACCACCACCTCCACCTCTACTGCTGCTACTACTCCCTCCAGATTGGAAGCTGGAGGAACTAGAACTTCTTTGACCAGTTGTTCGGCCATCTGCACCAGTGGAGGAGCTACTAGAGGAAGATGAACTGGAATTTCTGAAGGAACTTTGACGTTGTGCGGCACCCGCGCCACCACTCCCTCCTTGGCTGGTGGTCGTCTGGGAAAATTCGGTTCTTCGAGCGCCTGTATTTTAAATAATTCAATTTTATTTGCTGTAATGCTTGTAGATTAGCGATCCACATTAAAGTTAATTTGAATAATTACCCGAACCACCTTCCCCTGTCGTGGTCTGTGTTCTAGACCTGGACACTGTTGCAGGTCCACCATTTTGCGTGACAATTTCCTCTCTCTCCTCAGTGACTCGGAAACGTCGCTCTTCCTCCAACTCAGGGAGGGATTTCTTCCTCGCCTCTTCCTCCTTCTTCTGATTCTCCATAAGCGCTTGATCATGAACACCCATATTTCGTTAGGTAAAATAATAATAATATAAAAGATAAAGAGCGAGTCATGCAATTCAAAGCTCATGCAATAAAATTACTTTTTAAAATAATAAAAATCATGCAATACAAAAATACGAAAAAAACTAAACTTCAAAAATCTATTTTAATTCTTACTTTGGCTGAAACGATTGAGCTCCTCCACCGTCCTATTTTTATATTGCTGGACGAGAGCATCAATGAACTCTTGACGACGTGCCTCCTCCTCATCCTTCCTCCTTGCTAACTCCTCCAACTCCCTCCGAATGATTTCCTCCCTCCTCTCGAAGTCCTCTTCCTTTTCTTGCAATTGCTTCTGAAGCTCTTCAAATTTCCATTTCCCTTCTCTTCCGATCTTGCTCATCCCTTTCCTTTTCCCGCTCCCGGACTTCGTCCAGCTCCCGGTCCTTCTCCTCCCGGAGGCGGTCATCTTCCTCCCGCTGCCTCTCCAACTCTCTTTCGAAGTCCTTCTCCCTCTCATCGAACATTTGCCTGAGCTCATCTTCTTTTTCCTTCTCTCGCTCAAGCTCTGCATAGAAAAAATATTCAAAATATTTTAATTTAATAAATTCATTAATTCATAAAAACATTCATTTGCCTAATTAATTACGTAATTAATTCCTAAACTTAAGCTTAATGACTTGAATAATCATCGTTTTATTGCATACAACAGCGAATATAGTAACTCTTTTAGAAAGGCACTTAGATAATGAGCTGGGAGCAATTACATACATATTTAAAGGGTACCTACTTTCCTACCGACCGACTATCTATCTATTTATCAATTAAAGTTATGTAAATCTGCAACCCAATGCGTGCGACAATCATGAACCTGAAAACATGCATCGTAGCGTAGTAGCAACGCAATATTTCAATACCTGACTTGACTATTGAAATTGAAAACGGCGACATGGTTTAATTGTTGTTTTTTTACTTCTGTTCTACCAGAGAAAAAAGTATTGATTATTTTTAGTTACGTGGGATGAAGATCTCAACGCAACGATCCTTTCGCTATCTTCTTTTTATTTATTTTTTGCTAAAGATGATGATAAGTAACTTAACGTAACTTAACGCAATCCATACTTACTTAAACATAAGCAATAACAAACAAAGTGAATGTAAGTCTGATAAAAAGTCGACCGTGTGAAAATCGTTTTTGCTAACTACCTCCTTCTCCTCCTCTTAGCTTATTCAACTAAAGAAGCTTTTTAACGGCTGTTTTTTGTCTTTGTCAAACATAAAGTTGGTAATGACAATGATATCGCTGAGCGCAGCAGCAGCGTCCCGCGTGAAATGATCTCAAGAAAAAATGCGAGATTTTTTAGAAAGTAAGTGAAGCTCAGTCAGAAGCTATCATGAATAATATCATGAGTAAATATCATGTTAAAGGAATTATATTATTTTATTATATAAGCTGTGAATTTGCAGACACCAATTTTCACGCTAATTTAATTTAAAGGAAAGGTGGAAACTTAGCAGGCAATACTTGCATAGGAAAAATAATTTTTTATTCATTCATTCATTCATCCAATCTCCCTTAACACAAAGACTAAAGTGTGACCTTCAGCAGAAAATAAAAAACATAAAAATATAAATTATAAAATAAAATTAATTTGCTTTTGCGTGAGACTGTCGTATTTTTAAACTAGAAGCAGTAGAATAGAAAAGATAAGACAAAGTCTGACTAAAAATGATTGATTGCTCGTTTTTATTTTTTATACTCTTCTTGAAAGTTATGCTCTGCTTGATCAAGTTACAGAGTAAACTGAATGATGATATAAATTTTTTGAAAAAGACTGTTATTTTTATAAGGTTTAGATCGGTTGTTTTCCAATACCCTAAAGATTGGTTTGATTAAATAAGCCGAAAATATGAAACAGTAACAGAAATTTTCCAATAAATATTTTACCTCGATCCTGTTCCCGTTCTCTGTCATCTTCCATCATGTCCATCTCCTGGACCACCACCACCCTCTCCCTTTCTTTTTCTTTCTCTTTCACTTTTTCCTTCTGCTTTTCTTTCTCGAAAGGATACCTGAATTTTTCTTTAGGTTGTTCATAAGAATATCCTCTATTGCCCCAACCCCAACCATTTTGATTATTCGAATTTTGGTTCTGCTGATTCTGATTATTCTCCCATCCCCACCCCCACCCTTGATTCTGTTGTTGTTGCTGCTGTTGATAATTATGGTGGTGGTGGTGGTGTGCATGTTGATGAACGAAATGATCGTGTCTATGATGATGCTGATAATATCCCGGAAAACCGTAGCCTGTAGCTTTATTACAGACTGTAATTACCACTGCCAAAACTAAAGTTGCGCGCACTATACCCATTTTACTTTAAAGAAAATATTTTTTTATCCTGTTGGTTTTGTATTAAGGGTGTGTCTGTTTTTAAAAGGGAATTTAAATTTAAACAGCTCCATAGACTAGCTGGGTAGTTAACTAAAATTCATAAAAAAAAACTTTTAAAATGCAAATGTTGCAAAGCCAGCCAGTCAAAAATGACTGACTGGACACACCAATTATTAAAACAGATCCACAATCACTTCCCAAATTAATTTTAAAGTTTCCGTTAAAGTCCACTCAACAGTCACTAGAAACTTAATTGAACAGTAAAAGTAAATTTTTGCTCATGATAAATAAATAAATAAATATAACGCGCACGCTCTCTCACAGACAGAGCCAACCGTTACTGATGACCGTTTGGAAAGGACTAAAAACTTCCACGCTGTGTAAATGAATAGCATATTGATAAAGGGAGCAAAGTACCACGAAGTATCGATACCTCCACAGCATCATTATAGTTGACCTGCCATGATTCGAAAGCTTCATCATT
Organism: Lepidocyrtus cf. sotoi NNG-2020; assembly: GCA_027744475.1. NCBI lineage: Eukaryota > Metazoa > Arthropoda > Collembola > Entomobryomorpha > Entomobryidae > Lepidocyrtus > Lepidocyrtus cf. sotoi NNG-2020. The sequence continues at coordinate 3,528 of JAHZNJ010000779.1, read as the reverse complement.
GTATAGGCACATCATCATCATAGTCATCATCGCAGTCAATAGGTCTGCTTCTTTGCAAAATCTCCCACAGTGGGAGATCCTATCATTAAAATGCTAATTAACAACTGAGCAGAGCAGTAAAGTAATGCAAAAGAAAGGGTAGCATCATAGTGCGCAGCGCAGTTATGCCTACCCTTTAAGAGGGCTTCTGTTTTTGCTCATGGAACTACCTACTTTCCGTAAACATGTCACACAAATTGATTTTTTTGATTTGCCTTCATAAACTTACTTAAACGTAAGCAAAGCAAAGTAAACCCTTTTTGTAGGAATCTAAATTTGTTCTCAGAGAATCAGAATCAGGACTAAGGACGTTTGGCTTATTGAGCGAGTAAATTAATCATAAAAGCCATATTTATTATATTATTCATACTAAAAAACTATTGAGCGAGCATTCTAAATAAATCGCATTATATTTACAGATCGGTGACGTGTCAAAGAAAAGAAGAAGGTACATTAAAGATTCCATTTTCTCACGACACAAACCAAACCAAACCAGGCAGCGTCAAAATAATAATAGGTAATAATAATAGTAATAAAATAAGGGAACAAGAGAGAATAGCGCTGCTGTGCATCCTTGTCTTTGTCTCTGTCCGTCTCTGTCGTTCTAATTTTCAGATTTTCATTACCGCTCAATAAACTTTATTGTTTATTGTTTGCTGTTTGTTGTCATTGTTTGTCATTATTTTAGTGTTTTATAATAAAATTTTTACCGTGTGGATTTAACCTTTTAATATTTTGCATGTAATGATGATGATGATGATGCTCATTTCGTATTCGTATCCCTATCCGGTATCAATTTTGTTTTATCTACCTAATTGCGCTTTGTATATTGGTGTCGGTGTTGTTGTTGAAGATGATGATGATGATGATTTTGATATGACGATGTTGATGATTTTATGGTGCGCGTTCGTAGCAATTTGTAACTCTTGACAAGGAGATTACTCAGATTACAAATAAAGTTAAGAAATAATATCAGTCAAAAGATGTTGAGTGTTTGATGATTATATGGTGCGCGTTCGTAGCAATTTGTAACTCTTGACAAGGAGATTACTCAGATTACAAATAAAGTTAAGAAATAATATCAGTCAAAAGATGTTGAGTGTTATCTTGACTGCTGTGCTGTATGTCATGATGTTGTGATCATCATTATCGTTGTTAATCCATTATTTTATCATAAAAGTTCAAAAGCTCATCATAATAATTATTCAAAAAGGCAAAGGGGTAGACATATTATCACAACAATTGCATTATTAAGCTACATAGCTACCAACAAACGGTTCCAATTTTGAGATGAGAAGGTTGAGAATTTAGAATTGAGAGGAATTATGTTATGTAACGCTCGGCAAGGGGTCGGTCGGTCAGTCGAGTCAAAGTCGAGCTATATTCGACGAGCGTAGCATAATAATAATCTGATTTTTTTCTTCTAAGAAAGGGGGAAATTATAAAACTATTTAATTGATGTAACTTTAACTGTTATTATGGGGGTAAACATTGCGTAATAAAAATGTATAATATTTTTCAAGGTTCTCCTTTCAAAAATTGTGTGAGTGAGTCGCTAATGAAATTATACGTTATGTACTTAATCAATAATATCCTTTTATTCTTTTGCGTTATTCCGTAGAGCAATCGCATCGTCGTCAATTACTGTAAATGGCCTTTACATAAAAAGTACAAAGTAGCAAAGCAAAACAAAAACGTTTCTTTGTAGGTAGTGTTTAGCCTTTTGTTACAATTTGATGAATGGTCAAGTCAATTCATTTAAACTAAATTGAAGGTGCCAATAATTAAGGCATGAGAAATAAGTGGAAAAGTATTTCATAAAATTATATTTTGTTTTGGGGTGGTATGGCGTGTTTGGTAAATGGTTAAAGAGTAAAGTGGAGTGAGAGAGAGAGAGAAGGAGACCTTTTGGTAAATGGTTAAAGAGTAAAGTGGAGTGAGAGAGAGAGAGAGAGAGAAGGAGACCACCTACCCACCAATCTTACCGTTTTACTACTACACTACCTTATCGATTGAGGCAATGTTGAAAGAAGTTCTTTCTTACAGTTACAAGCATTAATTACATTTAAAATAATCGCAATCAGAAACTTGTCATGATGCAAGTTACACGATACTTCATCCCACCCTACCGCATTTGGAATTTATTCTTTAGTCAGTCATGCCTTTTTTTGCAAAGTTGCGCCTGCGTACGTACTGCCGCCGATGCGATGCTCCTGTTGAGTTATTCTGCAGCAGGTCAAAAAGTTTATTATTGCTATTTTACTATTTTGCATTATATTATGCAGAGTAATAATAATGGTGTCATCATAAATAAAAGTGAATCAATAATAAAATTAATGTAAAATCTTGGAAAAACTACCTCGCGCAGCTTCGAGCTACCTTAGTTTTTTAAATGATCTCTTTTCAAAATTTTACATTTTACATTTTAATGCATTTTTTATCTCAGAATAGAATCCGCAATTACTCACTTTTTACATAATCTTAATAATAACTAGAAAAAAGTGTTGTAGAGCTGTAAAAGATATTGGAAAATAGTACTCGTTATATAAAAATATAAAAAACTGCAATAATAATTGCATCGCAGATCGTGCAAGAATTAGGATTGGCAAAACGTAACATAATCGTTATAAAAATATAAAAATGCAATAATAACATCAAATAAAATCTATTTTCTCTCCTCCTCCTCCACCGATAAAAATGACAGGGAATCGATTACTATTTTTTGCTTGTTTTGTTGCAATAATTGCAACTGTGTTGATTGCTGCTGACTGAGATTCATATCTTTAAGGGAAATAAAAATCATGAAATGAAATGAACAACACTTTTATGATTATTATGAGTAAATAATGTTATGCATAAGTCACCAGTCGCGTCACTCTCGACAGTAAAAAATGAGAAGAAATTTGAAGTTTCTTCAACTTTTTAACCATTTCTGGTTAAAAATGTTTATTCAGATTTAGAATGATCGATTCTAAAATAAAATTATGTTGCTCAATACACAGCAACCGTAAAAACACAATAATAATATTATCATGAATGAGAATGCAATGGCTTTATTACTGTGAAATTGATGTCACCGTAAAGCATTTATCAATTCATGTCATCGTATAAATATTTTCCTAGTAATGGAGATGGAGTGGCTGTAATTAGAGATGCAATTGGCTAAGATATCGATATCGAGAAACTACATAACAACTTAATCATTCGCAATTGCAATTAAACACGTAGTTTGTACAGCATGACTTTTCTTCCAATATTTAATCAAATGAAATGCGTACGTCATTTATTATAGCAGGTTGTTGCTGTGTATATTTTGGATTCAGATATTCTAATTTAGGATACTTTATTCAATAGAAAATTTGATGTTTCTTCATTAAAAGTGGATTATATTGCATATTAATTAGCAATTAGCAATCGATCATTAAACGTTGTATATGCAATTGTGAATGGGTTTTATGGCTTATATTGACTGTTTTGTGCTATTAAGCA
>JAHZNJ010000778.1:0-10341 GCA_027744475.1 Lepidocyrtus cf. sotoi NNG-2020 | reverse complement strand
GAAGTTTACAAAATATTATTCAGACTAAAAATATAAAATATCAATCTCCATAAAATAAAATGAAGACAATTTTCCGAAAGAATAATTTAGCTAGATGAGATGAGGGTGTGTCTCATTTTCCAAAAATAAACTAGGCATTTACTTGATTGCCCTTCTCATCTAAATTTTTTTCTCACTCCTCATTACAAAGTTTCATATTGATAAATTGATTCACGCAATCATTCATTTCTTTACTTTGTTCATCAGTAAATATAAACAACCAGATAAAGACAAAAGATTAAACAAGTTCATAAAAATACTTTCTGCCAAAGCTAAATGTTTGTATTTGAGAGCGACATTGTACGTTTGTGGTTCCTGGAAATCATTAGTAAATCAAAAAAGGGTTTATTTGAATTTCTTCCTTTGAAAATCGGTTTAAAAATGTAGCCCATTTGCAGTATTAATTTGGATTTAATTTATAAATCAACAAACTTCTTTTCTTTTTATTCAATTCAAAGGGGTCAAAAAGTGGAATGTCTCTCAGCTCAGCAGCCACCATGTTTTTCTTTGATGGAGTATCATGAATTCATACACATCATTCATTATGCCAGCTTAGGTAGTAACCAGCCACAAATAATAATAATAAAATAAATATTATGCATGCACTTGTTCAGCAGACTAGTAGTAGTCATATCATATCAGCTCATTCAGCTCTCTCAATTTAAATTCCATTCTTTTGTTGACCAGGTTATAGATCAGAATGATGAGCATCATCACAACTTGTCTAGTAGGAAGATTCAGATGCCAAGCAAAAGCTGCTGCTGAAGCTCACAATTTTTTTTATTCCTGCTTGTTGTTTTGTTGCTCATTTCACCTTTATTCCTCAATTCTCATAAGAAAGAAGAAGAAGTTTCGTAGGTTTGTGTAGTAGTCTAGTAGGTAACAATGACTTTGAGTAAATTGTAATGGATTCTTTATGTCCGTCTACCTACTTATAACAAGTACTTTTTCTGACGCTGCGCTGACCAAGTCTTTTTGTTTATCATCGTCGTACGTATGACCGAGAGGAGAGAGAGAGAGAGAGAGAAGATATTAATGCATACCGCAATAGCTCGACGCTCAGCTAGTAAAAGAATTTCAGGGACCACTTTACAACAACTACAACAACTCCCTTAAAATCAGTTATGAAATGAAATGAATATTATACAGGTGTAGCACAGCGGTAATAATTTAAAGAAACACATTGAAATTGAAATAAGAAGATGAATTAGGTGTAAATGCGGTCCTCTTGGAGAATTTGTAAGTGCACACAAATGACGACGAGCACCATCATCCTAAATTCATAAGATTAGTGCTTACATACATACCTAATACATAAAGTTAACTGCTGAATCTGCAATGCCAGCAGAACTGTAAAACATTCATTCTACTACAATCAATGCCATAGGATACGACGACGAGTTAAGGAAAAATCTGAAAAAATACAAGTTTTATAAGCATTCATGCTGCGTAACAAAGAAACACGCATATTTAAATGAGAAAATTTTATTGTTAAATGCTTTGTAGATTGCTTCTTGGACGCATTCTTTATATTAAAAGTATTTTTTTTCTAAAAGGCTTGTCAAATAAAGAAAGAATAATTTTCAACTTGTGAGCAAGTGAATGAATAGTAGTACTCTGTGCTTGCTTTGTCGTGCCATAAAATAAAAATTTCCTACTTCTAAATTGCTTTAAGTTAATTTAATTAATGTAAATTTTATAATCATCACGCTACAGTTAAGTATGCACAAGGGATGATGATAAGAAAAATGATGATGATGATTAAAAGACAGAGAGGAACGATTGAAGTGACGCTTTTGTTGGCCTTCTGGCAAAGCAACCTTTTCATTTAAATAAAGTCGAAGAGCATAAATACGTCCATTAATACTCAAATGAATAATTTAATATTCCATTTGTTTTCACCTTGTTACTAATAAAAAGATTTTATTTAATATTTATAGGTACATGTAGTGCCAGTACCGGTGATGATACCTGCTTAATGATCAAAATGACACTTTATATTTATGAATTTATAAATGTCCTCCATACTTCATACTTTGTAGATATCCTAAAAAACTGAGCTGCGACTCTACTTGAATACGATGATTACCATGCTGCCAAGGGAAGTTGGGCTGAAATTAATTGTAATGCGCAAAGGTAGAATTTATAACGTAAAACGGAATATGAAGAGTTTTAATAATACGCATTGGGATGTGCTCAGTTTCCAACTGTTTTCAAACACCTTCTTTAACGTGTGCCAAAAACAATAGGACATCCGTCATTTATTGATTTATGTTTAGTTTATACTAATTAATCTAAGAAGCCTTATTATTTTATTAATTAATCCTTTGTGTTTCATATTTATTACGAGACTTACCTCAACGACCGAGTCATCAAGAGCACTTCTTGATTTAAATAAGAAGCTGAGGGGACCCCATGGCATTTTCTTTCCGCCATTTTGTTGACTTGCCTGAAAATAAAGTCCAAATTTTTTAAAAGTTTCGTACAGTTATAAATGTACCTAGGTAAGTGGATAACTCAAGCCCCACTTATATTACTCAAATAAAAGGGAGAAAAGTGTGAACGTTAATATACTTACCGGTTTTCCAGCACCGTTAAACTTGGCATCTAGACCTCCGTCTTTGTTAGACTCTGAAAATAAAACAAAGATTGTTAAATAAATCTTAAATTTATGAATTTTGCAAATGTTTTTATAATTAATGACTTTTATGACACATGCACATATAATATTTTACTAATATTCTATAACTTCTTGTATCCCAATTAATTATCGCATCGTATCATCTAAATCTGCAACTTCCGTGTATATGGTTAGACAATTCATTATTTTTTGTCTGTGAAAGTTTCCCTTGGATTCCTTCAATAATGCTCGACTTAACAAAACTTACAAATCAAAGTGCTTATGTCTCACTTTACTTCCACTCTCCACGCTTCATGCTTTCATAACCTATTTTGCCATAGCACGAGTAAAAAGTGCTAACAAGGTATAATACAAAAACTTTCCATCAACATTCTTATTAACCTTTTACCCCTGAAGTGCATCAACAAAATTTTAACTCGTTTTCTTGAGTAACTGAACGAGTGGCTTTCTTTTGCAATTCATTTCTCTTTGCCTCAAACAGTCGTTGTCGTTAGTATACCATACCATCAAGTCGGCGCTATCCATTACCCACCTGTCTCTATGTCATAGTCATAGTCATGCATGCAACGAAACAAAGTAGCTTGAATGTTTGTAGATTTTTCTGTCAGTTCGTCCTCATTTATCAATTAAGATTTAAATATCCGTTTCTCGTACTCGTACTCGTACTTAGCACAATGCGAGCCGCCATAAAAGTTTAGTCGCATGTGTTTGGGTGAATCGTAAATATCGAGAGGGTCTTTAACACACCCTAAATTTTAACGAGTAAAATTGTAAAGTCGAGAGAGTGGAGTCGAGTGAGGACAGTGAATCCTCAACAGACTCTGTTGTCTATCTGATTATGATCTTATGAAATATGAAGTTATCTGTGTGTAATTAAAATGCGTATCCATTTGGCAAAATATGCTAATAACTTTTATTTGTTTTAAAAACGAGTACATTAACTTTTTGATTTTTGTTGTCCTGCTTATGGCTCATGATGACGAGACGAAGGGATCAGTTATTAGCTATTTACTAACTAAAAGTGCAAAGATGCGGGCTATAATTCATTCAATCGTTGAATGAAGCTGAAGTGTTTTCGTTTTTCCTCTTTACGTGTAGTTAGTGAAGTGAATCCGTAGAATATGTGCCAATGAGTGCGTATGCGTATGAAATATGAATAATGCAAATATTTAGACTTTCATCTGACACAAATTACTAGCACTCCTTTTTCACTATTCACCTTTCCCTCATAATATTAGGTAAAGGCTCCGCTCCGTGTCCTAGTGGATTGCAATTGGGCCCAGGTTTTGTTCTTTAACGACAAGGCAAACCTTCTGTCGCAGTTTTTCCATTCATTCATTTATTTGCAGTCGAACTTAATAGGTTCAAGGTAACAAATCCAAATAGAAAGTAAATTCTTGTGGTCAAGAGAGGGAAGACTTTTGTCGCATAAAAATAAATGCCTTAATTGACTTCTGTGAAAAAAAGGAGTCTTCAAGAGTCTTCTTGCAATATCCTTGCTTTCCGTTTAAAATATATTTATTAGTAAAAATCCTTTTAAGGACAAATGCATTTCGTAGAAGAATGATTGAAAGAAAAACTTCTGTAGCTTTTGTACATGTAGGAAAGGTGTACCAAAGTGTTTGAATGTCAATCTCTTTCAATCAATTAAATGATTGATGATCGATCATTTCATTGCATCATAATAAATAAGCTTCTCTCGAACATCTAAAACCCAACTAGGTATGTACGTACGCAGACCATTACACTAATTTTCTGCATGTACTCGCCTACGTGAACAGAAATCAACATAAATATTAATTTAATTTCGCTGTTATGTTTATCACTTTCTTCCAAAGAGAATATAAGCGGGTTAAAATTTAAATCTTATTGGTAATCTTTTGTCACTAAAAATTTTAATATGAAAATGAAATGACCGCAATGAAAATTACGGATTAATATTAATATTTCGAGGGTGTGGGAAGAAAGAGGGTAGGAAACTTATCAAACCTGCTTGACATGTCAAGAAGGTACTCCTTTATTTGATTGTTTGAATACATCGTGACGCTCCTGATATTAGCAATGCAACGGTTCAAATACGTTTAAAACTTTTCTTTGTGACTTATCCTTTAACATTATTCATATAATAAATAATAAAGTATTTGAAAACTGAATATTTTTATACCAAACATGCCTACCAACCTACGCATAGTAAAACAAGAATAAGTGAAAAAATTATTTGTTTTCCTAATTGAATAAGAGCACAATGGACACCTGACAAATATGATCCTCACCTCCTGTTAATAGTCTTCAGTCTTATCTGATCAAGAAGCAACAAAAGCATATTACTTATTATTATTATTATTCTCTGATTGTGATGTAACATCATTATCAAAGGTATTCATTCATTCATTCATTCATAAGTAGGTATTAAGCCTGTGTGACAGATGGGCATGGCAAGGTTGATGTTGATACACTTTCCATTCTTCAGAGAAGAATCGATTGTTAGAAATTCTTTNGAGAAGAATCGATTGTTAGAAATTCTTTATTCATTGATAAAGATAATTATTCCTTATTTATTAATGTCACTGCTCTAGCTGTATTTAGTTGTTGTACATAATATCACCGTTGTCATCATCATCCACAAAACTTCTCGTGCAAGAAATTCTTTTAGCTGGTACAAGACCAGGACTTCGGATGCAAATTACAATAATTTATTTGTTAATATTACATACAGAATGGTTATAATTTATAATACATAATTAAATTGAGCTGCAGTACAAATAATTACATGATGCAATTTTTCTTGTCATACGTACTTGGTACTTATTACCTTACACTTTCTATTTTTAGATCAGTCGCAGTCCCAGTCCCGCTTGAATTTCTTATGTAATGCGTGTAATAATGTAAACTGTAAATGCGTAAAATTGAGTGAAGATCGTTTTCTTGGTTTACTTAAAGCTTTACGCTTTAAGGGTATTATGTATTAATTTAGATAAAAATCTGTTAGGTTTAGACATTGAAAATCGAAATTAGGGTGCTTAAATAATTCTAAAAGTCACGATCATCACCATGTCTGTCGTCTTTGCAAATCTGCAAGTGTGTAGTGTGTTCATTCACACCAGCATAAGACTGCATTTTGCTTTCTATATATCTTTTTACTTTTGCTTTATCATGTCATTTCACATTTTTAGAGCCCTATCATTTGATTTATGAGGTGACATATCTTTTAAAGTCATTATTGAAAATGACGTGGCAAAATTGACGCCAGTGCGTAGTTGCATTGTAAAATACTTGCAAGCAAAGATTAAATCTGTATGAAAATACTTACATGTTATCTAATTATTAGTTTTATTATGACATGACATAAGTCACGTTTGAGGATGATGATGAAATAGCTGTATTAATTTATAAATTGTATTTTATCTCTTTTATTGGTGACCTTATTCTTTTGTTTATTTCTCTCATAGGGTGTCAGTTCTTCTTTAACTCTTTCATATCTGATCTTAAGTCTTAACATTATTAAAAAGACAAGTCCTCAATTAAAACGTGCTGCATACACTGCGTGGCATATAGCATTGCATGATCACTAGTAATTTTAGCGTTTGTACTGCATCGATTTTTTAAACTATTAAGCCTCAAATTAAGAAGTTTGCCAATACACTACATTACACGACCTTTCACCGTTTCCTTTTACGCAATGCAAGAAAATACAAAACCACAAATTCGTGTGGTTTTCTGCGTGAACTACTGTTGTGGAGGCAGAATCGTGTCAGGCAAGGTTAGCCGACTAGGAAAAAGAATGAACAAGTTTTGCTATTTAGATATTTACATTTACCTTTACCAAAAACCGATTACTGCACTGATATCTCAATTTAGTGGAACAAAGCAAAACAGCAAAGATGAGCGTTAAGGAAATTAGATCAACTGATTGTGTTGTTTGACGGATTTGTAAACACATTCATGAATCTGTAGTCATAAGTATAACCTTTTAGAAGTTGTTGTAGGAAGTCGTGTTTCGTGTTGTTTTTCACAGGCAAGCCAAGAGGATCAAATCAATCGATGAAATTTTGCGCTAATCGAAGGTCACTTTAATTCTTCTCTTACGAAAACTATCTTAACCGATATCTGATTGATGTTTATGAGCCTAAGCATTTAAAAAATATGAATAAATTACATTTTGATTTTGTTTCTCTATCAAGATTTAATCCGTTTTAGAAAAAAATATTTGAAATTTTGAAAGGCAAATCAACCAAAATCCAGTCTTTAAAATGATGCTGCTAGAAATCAGCAATTTCATCAACATCTTCCGCCTCAACAACAACAGTGTAAACTTGACAGCTACACAATAATCATTTTATAAGAAAAGTTGGCCCTGCTGGTAGTAAACAAAGCAGATCATGATTTTCATGATCAATTTTTTTGTTTATTAAGAAGAAAAAGTGGTTTACTAGAGTTTTAAATTCCGTAAACCATCATCGCATCACATCGTAAAAAAGCCACCACCATTCATTCTTCTCAGGTATGCAGAACCTGTCTGAATTGTTGTAGAAGTTTAAATTGCTGACTGCCGGAATCAAATCAGTAAAGTAGTAGTAGTGATGTGTTTAAGCCAATTGCATTGTTAAAGTTAAGTAATTACACTTTACAGCTACTAATAAAACGAGTTCGACCTTATTTCGTTCAACTTAACTTGCAAAAAAATTTAAAAGTTGTTGTAGTATTGTAATTGACGGTGATTATTTCATTTATTATTGAAAAATTACTGTTATTGGGATTTTCCGTGATCGATTCAGATAATTCGTGGTTAGAGGGGCAGTTTCATGAACTGGCTTAAGTGATCTATTAATTATCCATATTTTCAAATGGTTTTCATACTTCAATTCGTACGTTTTATTAACCTTGTTAGGCTGCTAGCTAAATTACAGATCGTTGATCGTTGTAGTAAAAACCATTAAAATTTGCTTCCTCTTTTTTGTTGTATGTATGATGTCACTAAACTTAAATCCAATTAATTAATTCAATTGTACTCTAGCACCCCAAGTGAAAAGTTATATTTTCAAGGCCGCTTGAAACAAGACTGTAAAGTACTTGACACTTTGTCATTCTTGAAATGCTAACCCTTTTCCCACATTGTTGTCAAGTTGCATCGATTACATGATAGCTTGCCGTCAAGCAAAGGCTTTACATAATGCAACTAGACTGCATTGTCCATTTACTTCCGATAAAAAGTAGAATTAATGGACAATGCATCAGGAACTTTAGATAAAAAAGAGCACTCACGCAATGCGCCAAATATTATTACATGCTAAAGTAATTCAATAATTTGCCATTTTCTCCATTATTTATTATTGCTTGAGAAATGTGCCAATCTCTGTCGCAATTTTTTGTTTGACAATATAATAAGAATAAGATGCATCTGTATAGTTATATTTTAATAATGTGAACTTTGCAATAATGTGTTTTAATGAAATGAAATAAACTGTAATCAACCAAAATAAATCGCAATTTTAAAAGTAATAGCTCACAAGCTGGGTTTCGATTTCGTTTAATTTATTTTCTATTTGCTTCCATGCGCTATAGATTGTTAAGTCGTAGTCGTGTATTGCAAATTGATTAAAAGGAGAGACAAACCCTCTATGCATCTAAAGATAATTAATAATTAATTTTTAACAAACGTCTCCTTAACTGAATTGAATTTACTAAAGACAACATTTATTTATGTCTCCATTTTCTAATTAAGTTAGGAGCTCTGGTCCATAAAAGGGTTTTTGACTCTCGATTCTCGATTATCGCCACAGGTTATTTTTACAATTTAATATCACCAATTTTGACTGTATTTCTCTTATGGCTTTACAAGGAGAACCAAAGCTAACACAAACTGCCTTTTCAATTGGCAAGGATGGTCCATTCATTCGTAACGAAACCAAGCCTGAGTTTTGCTAATTAGTCTCAGCAAACAAACATACGTTTAATTAGAATTAAAATGGCAAGTTGCGTTAATATTCTTTTGCGTAATTTCTTATTCAAATTTTACATGTGGCGTACTGAAAGTAATTAAGTAATAGTAATGTTATTATTGACCAAAAAAATTTAGAAACAGCACTCTGTTTGTTATCAATGAATGAAGTCCTGTACAAAGTAGGCGCTTCAAAAAAGGATAGTGAAAGAAAGACACACGTGCCTCATTTATACTTGAGTTAAATGGGATATTAAAATGTAATTTGAATATTATCCAAGACATTATCCATTCCATTCCACCAACCTCTTAATTGTTTAATTTCACAAAGCTAAACTTTTGTCTCCTCTCCTCTCCACAAAGATTTATATCCACTTGAATCCACAATGAAGAGGTGAATTTAATTTGAATAAATAAAAGGCTTATACAGCAAGAAAAAATTTACAAGCAGTTATATTACAATAATAACAATAATAATAAAAATATTTTTTTGTATTTTTCATTGAATGGTTGATTACGTCATCATCAGCAACATTATCATTTTTAGTCTATAGGTATGAATATAAGTAGATGTGCTTAAACAACTCATCCTTAACACAATTATCATCAAAACACAATCATTTTCTATTTTAAACTGAAGAAGAAGATGGATAATTTACCCTTTCTTTGCATCTCACACTCATTATATTTTTATAGCTGTTATGAACCGCATTATCACAACGCAAATTGAACGTTCACAACATGATATTTTGTAGACGCCAAAGTATATAAGAGGACTGCGAGGTGAGATAACGAAATAATTGTAATAATAATGAGCATGACACGATGAGTATGACGAACTCCTTCAAATTTTACCAGAATCATCAATGTCATCACAGTTGGAAGTGTTAATTTACTGAAATCATCAACATCAAAGTTAAAAAGCTAAAACGGAAAATGATAAAGAACACACGCGCCCTTCTTCCATCTTCTTTTTAATCTAATCATTTTTGATAGGAGAAGAATCATTAGTAAATTGAATCATTCAATTCATGTCCAATAAAACACAAGTGCATTCTGCCAAAACGTTAATAATTTTTCTGGAAAACAAAAACAATGAGCAATTAGAATTTTATTTCGAAGTCATGAACAAAACATGTGGGCTAGAGAAAAAAATCTGGAAGATAAATTTATCGAAACTTATCAAAAATAAATTAAGATTTGGGAACTTTAAAACGCTGATGTCTGATTAGCAAAAAAAGTCTGCTATTTCTTCGTTCGCTGTATCATCATTATTATCAACATGATGAGCACTTTAATTTTTAATTCCTCTTCCTTATTTATTTACAATTTTAGGGATTAATATAATATTAGTCATACAGATTCTCTCAGCCCAAATTCAATGTCACCTTCATGTCATGTCAGGAGAGAATTTGCCAAGATCAACCTAGTCACGTTCTTTGAACTTCGTTTCTTTTGCCTGGAAGGTTATAAACGTAAATTGGTGTATGACGGATTACGTTGAACAAAAGAAAATTTATACGAAACGAAATAAAGTAGTGGACTCTTATTATAAACTTCCGAAATAATGTATATACCAGCATAATAAAAGATTAGTAGCAAAGCAAGTCAAAGTATATAGAAGATTACGTAAAAAAACTCTTTGATATTACAAACGGTGCGCTTTGGGAAATACAAAATTACAACCAAAAATCCCAAGTACAAAGCAAGAAATACCTGTACT
>JAHZNJ010000777.1:0-15147 GCA_027744475.1 Lepidocyrtus cf. sotoi NNG-2020 | reverse complement strand
TATGATGTGTAGTATCCAAGCATTTAGGTACGCTCAAAATCATCGGAGTGTTTGTTCAAAGTAAAGTAAAAGGTATTTCGTTACTACACAGATGTTTTCTCTATAAATGATTCAAAAACAAACATTGTTGCTGTTGAAGTGTTTACGAAAATTCATACGTACGTATAAGCTTCAACTTTCTTGTAAACAAATTAAACAAACGCTAAAGTAGCAAAAAAGTAATGACTATGGCTAACATAAGACTACGCTAATATTATAATTATTATCAGCTGCAAAATTATGAGTAAGTATATGTCTTTTGTCGACTATCATACCAATAGAAACATTGTTGGGATTATGTCAAAGGATATTGCGTATACCGTAAACTTACACGAGTTTTATCCTCAAGAGTTACACAGATATAGTTGCTTTTCTTCGTAAAACGATCCAAAGTTTGGAGTTGTTGAAAGTCTGATGTTAAATTGATCTGAAAATCTTTTGCTATTTATCTGTTTTCACAATTCACTCAACGCCAAACTTAATTTATACCATTAGGATCTCTTACGACGAGTGTTGAGTAGTAACCTACATAATAGGTATATTGGCATTGGTATTGGTTTCAGTATTTTGTAGTTTTCACTTTTCACTGATAAAAGGTTCAGCAGATCAGCAGAAGTAAACTTACTCGAAGAACGAAGAAGAAGTGCAAGCTACATAAAAACTAATAAAAAGTAAGTATTCTGCACATTTATCAGAGGGAGAAGGAACGTATCCTGAGCTGAGTACTTACTCTCTGACAGACATACTGACTAGCTCCTCGTTTTTCCTTTCAGGAAAGAAAATATCTAGTGAAGGGAAAAATAAGACAAGTTAGTGAGCTTCTTGCTGCCGCTACTGCTGCTGCTGATGTCGATCAAGAAGAAGAAATGGTTTTCTAGATTTGTTTTAGTAGACAAGAAAAAGAAAAAAAGTTGTGCACACACATTTCATGCATCCTACAACAGCAGTCATCATGGGCACATGAAATGAAAGTATGGTTATGTTCTTCTTCTCTTCCTCCGTTTATATTTTCTCCAGAGCCCAAACCTCCTCTTCTTACTCTTATTTAGGTTGTCGTTTTCCCTCTTTGCACACTCACTTTACTGAAAAGGGAAAACGTTTCACAACAACAACAACAGCAACAACGCACAAGAAAGAGAACAACATTCAATATCTTTCTCTGTTTCATTCATTCGGCTTTCTTAAATGGAATTCAAATACGAAAAAATAAATAAATTACGTATGAGAGAAATAAGGAGTAGCAAATAGCAATAAAACTCAGTCAGAAGAGCTAAGCTAAAGCTAAAGCTATTCACAAAACGTGTAAATAAACAGCATCTTTAACCGATGACGATGTTGTTAATGCACTCCTGCTTTTACGTATATTATTTGTCTTTTTTTTACAGAACACACAACTGTTGTTTTATTTATTTGTTCGTTTCTTGACTTCCCCTTTCCTTACTTATGCGTAAAAACGCTTTAAAAAAACAGGACAAATTTAATGACATTAATTTTTACACAAAACGAAATATTTTATAAATTGACTCTTCATATAAGAAACAGTGTTCGAAAACTGCGCAAAATGTATTCACCAGATGATGATGATGATGATATCGCTCTAATACCACAACAAAATATTAATGTTCATTGTTTATCGATATTAAATTATACTTTATGGCAATTCTACAAACTCCACTTTTCTGCTTCTGGAAGAGGAACAGCAGAGAGAAAGTGAAGTGACAGTGTGAGGTGAGAAAGAGGATGAGCGAGCAAGAAAGCAACGTGTCCCAGTAACTAACTACACGACAAAACCGAGCTCACAATCATATATGTACGTATCTCCACAAAAAGGTAGAAAAGACGGATAATACTGCGTAAAGTCGATTTCTATACCACGAAATAAAATGTGAATCGAATAAGTTGAATTGGAACTTTTGGAAGGAACACAACTACTACGCTGTGACTTAGCAGAGCAGAACAACCGTAGTATTCTCAATTGAAGGAGCAGAGAAAAAGGAAAGCTAGACTTGTTCAATCCAATGCATACAGGGAATATGGATCACTTCTCAACGTATTAGTTAGTAAGCATCATACATTCCGTTCAGTAGTATAATATAAATATATGCGGAGGGGTTTTCTAGCATATAAGTTAAGTTGCTTTCACAAAAGAATAATGCAAGCTAGGAGCTCACTCAGTCAGTCAGTTCCTTTCCTTTTCCCTCTTTCTATGAATGTTGTTGTGTGAGCTGCTGAGATGAGAGCAGATGTGAATAACGAGGAACGAGCCTGGCCGAGCTTACAGAAAGAGAAGAGAAAAGAACACAGTCCTCCTCTTACTCTAAAAGTCTAGTTCGCTCCGTCGCTACTTAAGTTGTTGTTGATAATGATGAGCTTGGCAGAGTGGAAAGTTTTTAGTGCTGAATAGATATATGGCTTATAGAATTTCACTTCAAAAAGTTTAAGATTCTTTTACTTTACTTTCTCTACAGATGCTGAGGACGGACGGTATATGTTATGTTATGTTATGTTATGCTACGCTGCTGCTGGAGAAATGTTCATGTTACGCTACGGTGAAAACACTATACCTTCGTACTAACTACATATCTACATCATCATGTGTTATGTAATACTTTTAATACAAATACATAATAATACAGACTATACTTTTCCCGAACGAGCGGTAGTGCAGTGCAGAGTGTCCATGATTCTTTCGTTGGCTAGCTTTTGCTTTCCCTCCTAATAATACTTCATTACCCTTTATAGCTTTCACATGTTATTAATATTATTAAAGCGACAGCTACGACGGTGGAAAATCTTTTATTCAAAACAGCCAGTTATGCGTTTCCGTATGTGATGTGATGGTTGTTAGAACGTTAGAATTAGAAGGAATGAGGAAACTACTTACAAAATAAAAAATGGACAATGCTGGTGGTGATGTGGTAATAAAGAAAATGAGATTAATGCCAATAAAATAAAGAAACTTAATAAATGCTACGGTGTACCCTTTACCCAAAGTTATTTTTCACGCTTTATTTTATATCAAACTATATTTGCAATATTTCTATT
The DNA here is from genome assembly GCA_027744475.1 of Lepidocyrtus cf. sotoi NNG-2020. Lineage (NCBI taxonomy): Eukaryota > Metazoa > Arthropoda > Collembola > Entomobryomorpha > Entomobryidae > Lepidocyrtus > Lepidocyrtus cf. sotoi NNG-2020. The sequence continues at coordinate 12,063 of JAHZNJ010000777.1, read as the reverse complement.
ATATTTCTATTCTGATTAAAATAATTTACAGAAGCAAACCCGAAATAACTTTCTCTTATAATTTTTAAGTGAAACACAATTAACTACAATTTTATTTACCAAACCATTTACCATAATTAATTAGGGCAAAATATATAAATATATAATATTTTCGTGTGCGAGCGTTTCCACTCCTTGTCTTAAATATCGCTTGCGATTTTTGTTTGATTTTTAAATTTATTTTTCTCTTCATTTCCTTCCAGAACATTGATAATTTCTCTTACAAAACTACCAATGCATATTATGAATCTTCATTGCATGACTTCACGAAGATTTTTTTATTTACAAATATTGAAAAGATATTTTTTGTTTTATTTACGGTGAGTCGTTTATGTAAAAGTGCACAGAGTATACCTAAATATTATACATGTATTATATAAGTAGTATGCAGCAGGAATAGAATTATACAGATAATATGCATATCGCTTTTACTTCCTGCGACGGAGCCAGAATTCAGATCCAACATCCAACTTCCCACAACAGTAGCGAGATGAATGAAAAAAAGAGAACAGAAGAAAGAAAGTTTCCGCTGTAGAGTTGCATTTTATTATTATAGAAATATTTTTTTCTTATTTTGCCTGACTACGATTTTCCACATGTTACTCCGCTTGTTTTCACAAAATTTTTAGAAAAGTTACATAACATATCGAAGAGAAGTAGCAGGAAAGTGGTAGGAATGCTTTTATTGTTGTGGGTTGTTATCGTCGTTCTACGAAATCTTTAGACTTTATCTTGAGAAGTGAGTATTCAGAGTTTTCATAAAAATCTCTTTTTTCTATTGGATTGTCCGTATGAATTGTGAAAAGCAGAAAATGGTAGTGGTGGTATCATTATTATTCCTATTTGAGCTTGGGGGTACACATCATTGCATAGAAAAAGTATAAGTAAAGTGGCACTGGAGTAGAAAAGATTTGAGGGGAAAAGGATGAAAGGAAGGCAAAAGAGTTTCCCGTTTCATATTAGCTGGCTGGCATTGTTTGTAACGTACGTCGGTCTCTCCTTCTTCTTCTTCAGCCCCTCTACGTCGAAATCTGGGTATGTGCATCTTTTACTTATAGGATTGTCCTCTTTCTTTCTTCTTCTTTCCCTATCTACTTCTTTCTGCATTACTATTACTGTCTTACTTTTCTTATTCTCTGCCCATGTCTTGACTGTTTCAGCCAGCTTCCTTTTCACAATAAAAACGTCTTCCTCTTTCTTGTTGTTCCTTATTTTTTATACGACGGACGGACGACAATAGAAATATGTATATTATACATTTGTACTTTAGTCAACCCATTTTTTGTTTCGCTTTCCAAAGTGAACATTGCATTTATATGGTAGAGAAAGAATAAAAAATAAAATACGAGTTCTAGACAATACAGACAAGTACATTTAGGTGAAGGTTTTCGTTTTTACATTTTTTAGAATGGGTTTAGACGTCTTTTTAAAATTTGTTTAGTTTGATCATTTGATCAGAGTAATCAGAGCTTTGAGAATGAAATTAGAATTAAATGTAACATTAAATTATTATTATTAATAATAATAATAAATAAAACAAGCTGATTTAGTGGTTGAATCGATTTTCATCAATATAATACCCCTGAAATAAAGTAGACGGAATTTATCAAAAGAAGAAGACCATTAGCACACGTCCTTGGCGACGTAGAGTGTGGCCTCTGCACACAAATACTCGGGAGAGTCCTTTGCAGGAAGAGAAAGAGAGAGAGAGAGCCACACAAGTAGTCCTAGAGCTTGGTTAAACCGACACACAGAACAGTGAGAAAAGAAGGAAAAAATTGTACCATTATTATTATTATTATTACGCCAAGAAGAAGAAGAAGTAAAGAGGAGTCGTAACTGTAGCTCGAATAGAACAGACTTTTAAGCAACTCCACTCAACATTCCAAAAAGTGAGGTCGATCCTACATCTGCATCATGATGATGATGCTAATGCTGATCATCATCATCATCAACAACATCAGCCCAAGCCAAACCACCACATAAGCTGCAATAATAGCGCAGCAACGTAACTTTGTGCTGCTGCCAGTTGAATTGAAACCCATTTTCTCCTGACCAAGCACTATTAAATCCTTATATAACAATAATGTCCACTGCAAAACTAATACATTTTTTTTAAAAGAAAGGACATTACAAAGAAAGATCTAGTAGTAGAATTCGTTTAACATCATTCTAGTGTATCGAAATGACTTCACTTCATGAACTTTGTGATTCAAAAAGGAGGATTTTTTCTTCTTTAAATTTGGAAATAAATTGCATTACATTGTCTTCTTGTACTTGTAAACCAAAAACGCATAATATGAAAAAGACGCCTTTTTGTTCAGAGAAGAGTTTAGCTTTAGCTATGAACAAAATTAGATTTTCTTTCATTCTCACAGGCTAATCCTTGCGTAATGTATAGATAGATGAAATAAAATGTGCATACTACTACTACTTTTCCCAGAATAATAATCATGACAGTATGGTTGGTTGGGTGGGTCCTGCCTCGCCACCACCATTGCTACTTTTATTAAAAGATTGATTGTCTCCAGTTATATCTATCTACAACACTGCAGTATTAAGCGACCTGCATTGAATCAATAATAATGATGAAAATAAAATGAGCATTCGTATTAAATCTTTTTCCCAGCCAGCTTCCTCCTTCTATCTATGGATTTCCTTTTATGGAGGTTATGATGATGAAAACATGCATAAGCATAACCAGTCTATGATCAGGTAAAATAGTAAAATGTTACAAAATTACTATTTTTTCTCCATCCATTATTCGTCCTTGTACAGTGTTTACTGTAATATTCTTCCTGTTGATAAATCAGGCGAGAACATGTAATTGAATCAAACATAAATATAAAGTAGAAATAAGCGAAGAGTTTCTTGTTAAAGCATCTCTAAATCGGAAGCGTAAAAACGGAGGAGAGTGAAATGAAACTAGGTCTCCTCGAATATTGTATTTGGGCCAAAATTGGGATCGAGAAGACTATGACTAGACTAGACTGCTATTAAGTCTACTTCTGTAAAAGTTTTTTCCTCCACTTCCGTAGTACCTCCATAGCTTGCCCTATTTAAAAGCATACCATTCAAAGACCAGAGGAGTGAGTATACAATAAAAATAAAATTTACCAGTTTTAAAAATTATTTTTTCATTTTAAGTAAATCAATTTGTTTTTAAGAGCTTAAGTACGAAACGAATTCAGTTACAGCAAAAGTGATTTAATGAAGATGAATCATTTATTTTATCAGTTAATGTAGTGGGATTTCTGAGTTTACTTTACACACAATAAGAACAGGATGCTCTTGGGTGATAGTTTAATTTTTTAACAGTTATAATTAGAAAGACCACGCTATTTTCTCTTCTATTCATAATATATTATCTTATGAAATGAAAGTGTAGGATTCACCGAAATAAACCAGCAGCGGTTTTATACTTTCATTCGGTTGTTGCTGTAAGACTGAGAAGATGTAGAGTTGTTAAATTACCGCCACCACCATAGGCCACATGGAACGTTTGTACACATTAACAGGATTTATGTGTTTGGTTAAGACTAGGGAAAAAATCTCACTCTCTTTCCTCGTTTATAAAAGAAAAGGGCATTTTTCTCTATGCATCTTACTAATCTAAGCAAAGCTTGCTAAAACAGAACATAAGAGCTAATTTCTGTTGTGAGTAGAACTGATGAAGGAATTTGTACCAATCTAATGTGAGCCTATAGGCTCCACTGGGTTTTGCAATTCTACTTTTACTTCTCGAAACAATGACATGGAATATTATTATTATTACGAAAGTTGTGTTAGGTAGTCAGGATTCGGGATTATACAGAATACAGAAGGAAAGAAGAAAACACAAGTTTAGCAGACCTAATGATCGCTAAAAGCTATATTATTATTATTATTATTATTATTGCTTCTACATTACATATTATTACTTATCATCTTTATATCTATTTCATTCTCCAAAAATATAGTTATCTAGTTTTGTTTTTTGTTGTTGGAATATCCTTTTTGAACTATGCACTTAAGTACAACAACACTAGTGTAGCCGGAATACGTACTGGTTACTACTACAGCAAGTTAGAAGTTTCCGCAATAAAAACACTAGAATCAGAATCAGATGCTATTCTGCAGAACTACTAGCAAGCTAGATAGATAATTATGCCAAAGTGTACATGCATAAATTGCAAAAAAAAAAAGAAAGAACACTACAACCTTTTAATATCCTTTTTGAACTATGCACTTAAGTACAACAACACTAGTGTAGCCGGAATACTTACTGGTTATACTACAGCAAGTTAGAAGTTTCCGCAATAAAAACACTGGAATCAGAATCAGATGCTATTCTGCAGAACTACTAGCAAGCTAGATAGATAATTATGCCAAAGTGTACATGCATAAATTGCAAAAAAAAAGAAAGAACACTACAACCTTTGTTCTGCCATAATCGCTTATATCGTCTACTTTTGCTCTTGCTACTAGTGAATGTAAGTAAGTAGCCTAGCAAGAGCTGCTGGATTATTTAATGAAATTAACGGCTTCATCTGCTGGATTTTCTCTTTTTTTGCTTTCCTTTATTATCCTGTCCTGAGTCCCGTCCCAATCCGATACAACTTTCTACACTTGATATGATGTTCTCTGTTCTCTGCTTTGCTCAAGCTTTTGTACCATGTGTGTGGTCATCCAGTCATAATTATTATGGAATCAAATATCCATTAGTTTCTTTCCGTGCTGTGCTAGCTGTGTTGTGTTCTGCTAGAAAAACCATTGAGCTGTAAAATTGTTAAACTGAGAGTCAAGCCATGCCTACTATACTCTACTACTGATATTGTTGCACTCTCTCTCTCTCTCAGGTGTTGATTGCTATACTGATACTGATATCAAAAGAAAAAAATAGTTTGCTCATACATTTATACTGGCTTTTGTTCTAGCTAAAGCTAAAGTAAGCAGCCTAGGTTTAGGTAGTAGGTTTAGGGTTTGGGGAAAACAGGGTAACGAGAGATAACAGGAAAGTACATTATTCCACGCAGCCTTTTATTTCCCACCCAATCTTGTGAATATTTTATGAATTAAAACAATTTATGTCATTCTGGTGGCCATTCAAATTGTACTCGTAGGAAGTGTAAACTTCTCATCCGTCGCAGCAAACACACTTTCACTATATATAGCAAAATAGGTAGTCCAGCCTGAAAATGCTGGCTGGCAATAAATATCTTTTGCTAAACTGTTTCATAAATAATTCTATCATAATATGTACGAATATACATATAGCGACATAAAATCTTGAGCGTTTAGTGTAAAGAGACGTTTAATACTAAATTAAAATTTTCATAGGAATTCAAAGGTGAAAACGTTGACAGCAGAATGGATTTTTTAAGGTGTAAATGTTTTTTTCTGAAATTTGAAATAAAACTTGTATTTTTCATTTTCATTACGATACGCAATAGTAGCGTGTGAACAACGATTGAGTTTTGCTATTGGAAATAAAAGATGCTTTTTGATTAATTCATAATCGAAAATCGATTAGCCCAAATCTAATCTATCCACTCATTCAGCTCACTTTGCGAGAAATGCTGTTCAGGCAGCTGCGTTGCTCCTCTTTACCGAGAGTGAGAGAAAATCATTTCGATTCAACAAAAAATGAAAAAAAACAAGCATGTCTAAAATGAAAAGATTTTACCCCAGCTATATGCTTACATGATAGGAAAAACCTTAATCTCCGTTTTACAATAAATTATAACCTAAAGAAATCTGAAAAAAGGACCAAAAGAAAAAAAAATATTAATACAAAAAAGCGGTCTTTTTGCTTACTTTTCAATCCTTTTCACAAACGTTAGAAATACTTTTCGCTTTGTCCATTCAAATTGGGAAGTCTCTTCGTTAGCAGCAGCACAATCGCTATCTTGAATGTCATTCAGGTAATGATGATGATGATGATTTGACTTGGTCCTCTTAAGTGGAATTTCAAAAGAAAACTTTTGATCTATTCTTGCAGATCTCCGGGCTCTCTGAATAACCACCGATTCAGACTTTGTGAATGTAGCTTCCCCTTCCGGAATTAATGAAATCTGGAATTCACACACACACGACAACATAAAATCACTATTTTACATTGTAACTTGTAACACACCACTTTATTTTATCCAACTTTACCGAAATGGTAAGTTTTTGGTTCTTCACACAGAAAAGTAAAATTATGAACTAAAACTGATTTAGTGAATAGTGGATTAAAAGTCAAAACATACTGCCGCATGAAGACTCCTTATAGTTACAATATAACGTATCGAAAACAAGAGCAGCCCTACTTCAGCTTCAGACGCGTCATCGTCCTTAGTTTCACGAAGAGTAATAATAAAATCGCACAATTTTTACTACTTTATGCTTCAATCTTTTCTTTATTATTAAACTGATAAAGAAAAAGAGGGTGGTATCCTTTATTTTATTTTAAATGGTGATACTACTACAGAAAACGGATTGCTTTTTCCACGGATCATGATTACAAGACATTAAATGCGTCTACTATAATACATTGCTACCTTAAGAGCTCGAAGAAATAAGGGAATAATAGAAATGGTTAAAAATACGGTAACGAAAAAGGTCTGCATTTTGCAATGAGTTTGAATTTAAAACACTACTGGCTGTACAAGTAAATGTAACAAAAAAATTTATGTAGAACGAAGAAACAAACAATCAAAAACTACCTCTTCCGTGCGATTTCCCATCTGCAATAATCAACAGATTTTTAATGCTACGTAAGTACATACGGGCAACAACAATCTTTTTGAAAATGCAACGAACCAAAAACTTAAATTCTTGTAAGATATAAATAAACTACAGCGCTTTATACCTACACACGTTTCTCTGTTTAATTCTTACCTTCATAGACAGCTTCCAAGCTGACCCATAGCTGGCTTGTAGGTTTCTTGCTTGAATAACTGAAAATAAATATTTAAAATAACTTTTTTTAAATTATGAATTTTTACTGTATCGATATTTTTCTTTTATCCAACCTCAAAGAGCAGCTCGTTGTGATGTGATAGCTGATGCTCTATTAAACGAATCATCGACATTGCATTTTGTTGATATATTTATTAAAGTTCTTCTGAGCAAATAGGTAAAAAGCAATTGGTCATAAAGTTTACTAGTTGGTTCGTAATAAAATGTAATGATTATAAGAAAAACGGAGGCACCCAGTCTGTGTCTTAAAGGCATATTTATTTCACCCCTGAAAAAAAATTCATCCTTTCCTTAGATCTTGCTCTAATTGCCTTATTTTATGCATGCATGCAAAAGGGTGGATAATGTAAATCTTGCTGGCCAAGCAGGTGTTGTTACTGTTGTTGTTGTTCATTCGCACATGCTTTGTTTTATTTTCCCCTTTCCTTGGTTTAGCATCGGCTTTTTAAAGTAAGGTTTGCTTAAAGGATGAAAATTTATTAATCCCTGTTGCTCAGTTCTTTTCTTCTCTTGTGCAGATTAAATAACTCTTGCATAGGAGATAAATGCAATGCAGCAGAAGCAGCAGCAACATTTTCTTTTCTTGACTATTCGCGGAAACGGCTTTGTTGCGAAAAAAGGTTTAAGTTTAGTTTGTGATAGAAAAGGGAAAGAGAATGCATTAATTTAAAAATTGATTCTCTCTCCTCCCTAACAATTCTCTTTAGAAGGTAAGATAATCCTGATGATAGAAGAAACAATAAAAAAGAAAATGAGATCCAACTACCAAAATGGAAACAGGCCTATAACAGTTCAACTTTCTGATGATCATTTTCTCCTGTATGTAGTTTCATAAATGACACGAATCCAGGTTACACTTACACAGATCTATTTTGCTTGCAAAGTAAATTACTAGATAGAAAAGGATTGCATGAACTTTGTAATGTTCCTTGTACTATCTACATATTTTTGATGTGATGATGTAAATCGTATCACTCACAATCAAACAGAAGGATCCTTTGGATTATGCAAATTTATCTACTACATTGCAATATGGTATTGTACAGTGCATCACCTTTGACCAAGTTACTTACGCGCATTCTTTTTTATTATTTGAACGCTACATTGATTTCCGAGCAGTGAAATTCCCTTTTCATACGACGACTGACTTATTCGGGGAAACTTATTTATGATTAAATGAACGTCTTTATCAGTGCATATTATTATGTAGTACAAAAGAAAGAAGAGTTATTTTTATTATTACTAAATGAAATGAAAACGAACTTTGTCTAACACAGAAGATTACTACATTATTCTTGTAAGTTAGAAGTTGTAACCCTATCATGAAAAAATGCTCACGTTTGTAGTATAACATCGTGCTTGTAAAAAGTAATTTGAAGGCAACTCACCGTGAACTGTAACGTAGTCTCCATTCCTGTAGCATCTTATTAGGACTTCACCTATAATAAAAACAAGAACGAAACAAGATTTTTAGCGCATCGAACGAAAAATAATTTTCCTTTGCAGAGAGCAGAGGAAAGAGTGAATCATCTCGTATCACATCGCATCACATCATCATGTTGCTTCTCTTTCATCATACAAAGAGATGCAGCAGCATGTCTAGTTTTATTGATGCTGAAAAAGTTTATATTGTGCGGAAAAAAGGAGGAAATGTTGCGCATGAGTACGCACAAGCATAATAGGTAACAATCACAAAAATAAGCGACAGAAAAATATTGACACATGTCATGTATTAAATACACATTTCACGGACTTCTTCAATCTGTTTTTTTATCTTATTGCTGAAAATCATGAAAGTAGTAAGTAGAAAAAAGTGTTGAAATTTTTTAACAAGTCAAGTCTTTATCGTTTTATTATTTTAAGAAAATCAAAAGGAATTATATTGTTCAGTGACATAGATTACACTGACACCATTAGAAAAAACATCATCTGAAATGGCCAGTTGTAAAATGACAGGTGAAAAATTTGCAATTTGATAGAGGAAAGGTTTTCTTTCAATGGACATAGCTATTTTGTTTTCTTTAATTTAAGAGAAACCATCACTTATTTTAAATGATTAGATATCATTTTTTAAAAAAGTAGTTCCTAATGTAGGTATTACAGGTATAAAAGCAATTGAAAAGAAACAACAATCGTGCTACATGAAGATAATAGAGAAAAGTTGACAAAAAATTATTGAGAGATAAAAACAAGTTCAAGCAATGTCAATAGGGATAAGGAACTCGTCGTCGTCGTCGATAATAGCAAGACAGTGACTTGTCTTGGTCTTGCTTCATGAAAAACGAATAGTGGTAAATTGACTTTTGTGGCTTTTACGGCAGGTGAAATGTCACCGTAACTCATGCGTCTTCCATCATCAACCTTCCCGATATTATTACCATTACCCTCCAAAAGGTTATGAGCAATGCAATGCAAGGCAATCCACGCGCTAAAGAGAGGAGAATTGAGATATAAAATCAGCATTGAAATATAGTTTGCAATAGAAAGGATGTAAGGAACTCAAAAAACTCATTATTATATGGCTTAATAGGCACTTCACAACTCAACAATTTTTCTGTTGTTATTCTCAACGAGCGAGCGCGCTCATATTCATATCCGAATCTTATCAGCAACAACAACAAGCACCTTTTAGCCACTTTGTGTTTCCGTTATTATGATTCCTATCTTAACACATTATGTATGAATACCACAAAAGGAGTCATCATTGAGAGAGAGAAAGAGAGAGAGAGAGAGAATTTCAGATTGAAATGCTAAACAATAGATAGAGAGGAAAGTATGACAAGTTGACTTTTGTCGACCCACCAAACCGATTCAACAATAGGTTAGGTGTGATGACTTTGATGATAGCATTCGATCAGGAGGGCAGCCATAATACAATTCCTCCGAGTCAGTCGTAAGAACATACATACGTACTCATAAATTGCTGTCATTACTATTACGTCTATATCTTGAGCGTGAACTCCATTAGAGTGTGAAGTGAAGTGCAGGCGTTCTGCATGACTGTGTTAAGTGAGGCACGTATCTAATGATCTTCAATATTATCGTTTTTTATAGATTTTTTGCCGCGTAAACGTAAACCCACCTGTCTGGATTAGATCATGTTAACTTTTTTTCTTATACGTACATTAAATTATCCATTCCTTATACCAGCTCAGCTCGGTAAAGAAGGATGATTCAAAAAAGTCGACTGTGGTCAAAATCGAAATGTAGAAGCCGGTAATGAGCATGTATGCTAGCCTATATGACGAGTTTTTAATTTCTTGCTAGAATCATTGTATTAACCCTTTGACTTATTCATCCCAGACAATTTCTTGCTGATTTTGGTTTATACTTCTTTACTTTTTTTTATTTTTTATACTCATCTGGAGATAAAATTATTCATATCGAGAGAAAAATAAAAGAATGAGTGAAATGTCAACTACCATTTTCTCTTACAATCACTCATTTCTGATGACTGACTTGACTAGAGAGCAACCACTAACGTGTCTTTTGCCATTACCTTCAACCTGAAAAAGTTCAAATCCCTGCAAGCATGCAGAACAGGAAGAACCAAACCCTTGTTATGCGTACTATTCGCTTCCCTCGACTCGGTCTGATATATGCTCGCTCAAGTTGAAGTACATAATATCTTTAAGTGGCTTGACGATGAATATTTAGTTTTTTCATTCACAGAAGAATCATTTTCACACTTTAATATCGTAATCTACCATGCAAATGGAACGAGCACGTTATCATTTCTTGTTTTATACACTATATTCAGTATTCATCCGATTCACTCAACTTTGTGCAACTCGAATGCAATGCAATGCTTCATTGAATTTTTCCATATTATTAGGAAAACAGCATAAAATAAAGATAAGGCGTATGACATAGCAAAGTAGTATCTTCATTTCCCGAGTATCTAAACGAAGACGTAATGAATCCTTTAACATTTTTTATTTCATGCATGACTTGACTCGTCATATTCAAATCGTGCTTGACATTGTCTAAAAAAATAAGTGGGTAACTAACTGTTAGAATAATAGACTGACTTAATGTGTTACATATCTATGCTTTCACCTATCATTTGTTTTCCGTTGTTCCACTTTTACCTACATAAATCGCTGTTCTGTGAAAAAAATTAAATTGAACTAGCATGCACGTAACTTAAAATTGATTGAGGAAATCACATTTTTGTCTTGTCCAATCAAAAATTTGTTATTTTGCAAACAGATAATCAAAAAATATTGCAAGAAATTTCTTTTGATTTTGTGGAATAAAAATCGAAGTCGTAAATGTTGGAAAAAGCCTACCCGAAGAAGAAACGATGAGCGTTTATACATAAATCTTTCCAAAAGTGAAAAATCCAATTTTGATACGAAACTGAAGAAATGATTTTCAGCCTTACATAAATTAGCAAAAAAAGTAATGAGCTCGAAATATATATATCAATACTAAAACTCTTTCTAATAAGGAGTTTCGAAATTAGTTACTACCTAGATAATCTACTTGAGGCATTTATCGTACAATGGCACGTAGTAAAACACAATTTAAAACAGCAAGTGCAAAAATCATCGTAAATGTATGCGCATAAAAGACCAAATATAGGAAGTTTTATATTATAGTAGCCATTTTCGGGGAGAATAATATCTTTTATGACAGATAATAAATACTGCACTGCAGGTAAGTAAGTATAAATACATTCTTGTATTACAAAATGAAAAATGTCTTATTGAACAATAAAAGTTTTCTTGTAGTTAAATTAAAATACAGTTGTTTCTTCAATGCATTTATAGTTTTAAGTTTAAATTTAAAGATAAGACAATGTATCGTAACGTTTTAAAATTGCATTTATGTTTTAGTGAATTTAGTAAATTGAATTGAAAACAAAATTTGAAGATGTTTTTGCATTTCTAACACTCATTTTTTGCTACCAGCAAATGTATTTTACCGCTACGTTTTCAAAGCAAATTATGTTAGGAACCAACAACAATTCTTCTTGTCGTATCGTCATCATCATCCACGGTTGTCAAAAGCAACAAGTCAAGCAGACACGCTTAGGCCATTTCAGCAATTATTATTAGAAATAGCGCAATTATAGTG
>JAHZNJ010000776.1:0-12680 GCA_027744475.1 Lepidocyrtus cf. sotoi NNG-2020 | reverse complement strand
GGTAGTGTTCCAACTGGAAATAAAGCATATATGAATACATGCACTTCAGGATGTTAAGTGTAGAAAAAAAGTGGAAAGTACGAGGCTCATTAAATTAAATTTTGTCCATACAGTGCTCCTAAACCGGAACCAGTATCATTCATAAGGTAGAGTAGAGTCTCTTAATTCCCCACGGAAGATCTATTCACTTTTATTTTAACAAAAAAATGCTAGCAAAAAAGCTTGCAACTAGCGCTGAAGCACATGACGAGGTAGATCATTCCCCAATGTCAAAGATGGACGGACAAACATGGCCAAAGGAAGATTAATTCAAAAGGCTTCTCATTTCAGTAACAACTCAACTCACGGTTACACTGTTGAATACTTAATACCTACACATTTCTCATATAATGCTCGTATACGCAGCGCAACGAGCGGATACGCAACTCAAAATGTATGAAATATGCATAATATGCTTTTTTAAAGTCTTCACTGTACAAAATTTTTCATCATTCTAGTATGATCGTTATTATTATCAACATCATTCTCCGCTTGCATTCTAGGACAAAGTCTCTCATTAAAACGCTTCGAGTAAAAGGAAAAAAAGAAGTTCCTTCGACGCTTTAACTAAATAACGAAGTAAAAATTTTAAAAGGTAGAGAGACAGAGTTTTCCAACATATCAGTCAACCAGCTCCCAGATCTTACTCTCTCTCTCTACTTTTTTCTTCTCCAAACTTTTTTGTGGAAAAAATACGATGATTACTTCACCCATCCAAAAGGTAAACATACTGTCAAAACATTTTACTGGATTATGGATAAAAACTTTTTTTTGAAAAATCAACTTGTTCCTTTTGCTCTCATATTTGGACTGACTATGTTATGATCCGATACTTCCTACGAAGTTAACTGCTACTTTATTATTTAAGAGTGGAGAGCACCGTTGTACTTTATTTTTCAGTTTTCCCAGTCAAAATAATTGTTGCTTCAGCTCTGCCTTTCACTCGTATAACCATCATTTTCAGTCAACAAATTATCATTAAAGTTTACCACAGCACTAGCTAGTTTCCTTGGATGGAATAGAACAAAAAAACACCAGCGAGAATGTCATAAAACAGTGCAATGGAGAGAGAGAGAGATATACTCATGCCACCACCGCACCACCACCACCTCAGGAACTTAAGAAGCAGCCAGAAATAGTTTGATGAATATGGAAATTAATGACTGTCAGCTATGAATAATTTCTTCAGTAATATAACTTGAAGCCTAGAACTTCAGCTAGTCTACGTTATTATTAGTAGGAGTGTGTGTGGAATTACTTCCCTGATATTATTTATGTACATAAATTAACTTTACGGAATGTGATGATAGCTCATGCTTGAAGATCAGACTGGAAAANTTACTTCCCTGATATTATTTATGTACATAAATTAACTTTACGGAATGTGATGATAGCTCATGTTTGAAGATCAGACTGGAGAAGTGAATAAGTACGAGGCAGTTTCCTTTTTAATTAAGTGTAGCTTAAGTGTGCAATCCTAAATTACTGTAAATAAACAACTTTTAAGATATTGCTATCTTTTTCAACATCTCATGAACATTTTTTTTTATAAAATTGCAAATATTTTGGTGTAAATTAAATTGCAATTTAGTTCTGAGGAAAATACTTGTATACAGCAAATGTTTAGCTTTTGTAATATGCGTTTTATATTAAGAACGAAAAAGAAAGGTTGACCAGTTGCATGCATGCATACAGTATTTAGGCATATAATGCAGATAAAGATATTATTTTATTATTCTAACTGCATTCTTGTTTTTGTTGCAGCCTTGGTTTTCTAAAAAAACCAAAACCAACTNCATACAGTATTTAGGCATATAATGCAGATAAAGATATTATTTTATTATTCTAACTGCATTCTTGTTTTTGTTGCAGCCTTGGTTTTCTAAAAACCAAAACCAACTGCAACAGAACGGTCTACAATCTACAACTTACAACGCAACCCACATGTGCCAATGCTAATAATATAACAGAAGAACGAGAATTCCATTTTGAGAAAATGGTTTTGGTATTCGTTTCGTATTCTTATAATCATAATCCCAGAACAGAAGACGTAGCAGCAGAAGCAGCAGCATATGTCTGATTTTATTTATTTTCCCCAATGCTACTTCTTTTGCTACTACTACAATGAGGATTTGGCCAAGAAGAGTTCTTTCCAGTTAGGTTTATTAGCCATCTTCTTCCCTGCTGCACAGCAGAAATTCAGAAATAAAAAATATCGCTTTTGGCCAGCCCCATCATCATAATAGTGGACACTTTTTTCCGAGAGAAAGAGAAAGGAAAGCCATATGATATGCCTCACTAACTCTCACCATCACTAGTGGTGCCTAATATTTCACTTGAGGCCATAAACCACTTCCGAGGATTTGGGAATCTTGCACATTGTGTTGCACATTCCCGTTTTTATTCCCCTCTCCTTCCAGAGAGAAAGTCATATATACATACATACATACATAAATACATTCTCTACTTTCTACCTAGTACCTAATGCAAACACAACTACATTACTACTGCCCGCATGATGATTCCCCAGTGATGCCGTAAAAGTATAGACAATGAAACGAAATATTTTGAGGGGAGAAAAACACAAGAAACTGGAAGATATTTTGCTCAACCTCTGCAGTTTTCCTTTTCCAGATATTTCTTCAGACAGAGAGAAGGAAACCGGTAGAGTAAAAATAAGAAAAAGCAAAAGAAGTTTGTAGATTGTAAGAATATATATAGGAAGTAAGATCGTATCCGGCAGCAGCAATTTCTTCGTGTACCTATTTTCTCTCTCGGTAATTTAGATTACTGCAAGGCAACCATTTCATCTTGAGCCATTACGTCGAATTGAAAACGAAAGGAATCCTTTATGGTGAAGAAATCTCGGCGAGACTGATGTTTTTTGCAGAAGCACTACTAGAACACTGGATGAAGTTCAATAATAACCGAGAGAAAACTGACTTGAACGTTGCTTCGTTGTACGTTGTACGTACTACGATTTTGTAATGGTGGTAAGGAAAGCGAAGCATATGATGATATTCTTTAATCTTTTATATACAATCACTTACTTTAACAGCACCCCCAAGCTGGTTTAGAAAGTGCACACACATTACTCGTTATGAGCTAACTAATAAATGACCCGAGCAAAAATGATAAATCTTTCATAACGGGAAAGAGAAATAAAAGAGAATCAATTTGGAATAGATTACTCTGCTGTGTTGTTGGTCAGATCCAGGGATAAAAAGGAAATGAACCTTATGACGTTCCCTCGATATATAACAAACTTCAACAAGTGAGCATCACTTTTCAAGTTAAGCCAAGCCTCCTCCTTTTTCATAGCAATAACATTGTATTTTCCAAGCTTATGTGATAAAACAGTACTTTTCTCCTTTTCTCATAAAAATGATTATGCGATTGCTACTCGTATGCTTTATTCACTGTTTCCTGTTAAAAACCTGGAGGATGCCGCAGTCCGTAAGCCTGGAATTGTTTATAATACGCACCAAGAAAAAAAATCACGTATTTTTTCTTTCAATTGAACTTTAAGGATGGATTTTTCATATTACGGTTGTAATAATCATTACCTATCTTGCGCAGTATGAAACACTAACAATAACTCTCTTCTTCTTCCATTTTTATCTCTCATTTCCTTCCACATCACACACAGCTTTAATACAGCCTTATAAATTTACATTTTCTTGCTACCACCGCCGCCATCGTCGTATGTCACCGATCCATCTTCATTTTTACTCATTCAAATAATCATTGAATGCTGATGGAGTGAAAGAGGGGGATCCTTCCTTTCCTTCATTTCATCAAGAAAAACTTTTATTTTACTTTCCTTTTAGTAATGCCCCATGTGTCGCATTTTTTTAACAATGCTGGAAATATTATGCTTACTCCACATCCTAAATTGAGTAAGAAGGGGAGGAAGATATTAAAACCGTGAAGTTGTTGTTGCTGCTGTTGCTTCTGTTCTGCTGTGCTGCTTCTTCTTTTCTTTTTTTTGCTTCATCCCCACTTCCAGGTTTGTCAAATGAAAATGAACGTAATAACTTGGAAGGAATTTTACCACTACGAACCAAACTATTCACTATCCTCCCCTTCTTCTTTTTAATATCAGGAGACAAACACACGGGGTGAGAAAAATTGGCTACAGGGAAATGACTGACTGAAGTAGGATGGATGAATTGGATGGATGGATTGTTGTATTTGTGTGAGTGAGAGTGAGTCAATGAAAACAAGGAGGGTAAAAGATCAAGGATGAAAGTGCATCTTTTAGGAGTATAAAACGGTGCGGTGGTAGTGGTGGAAAAAACACAAAAGAAGAATAATAGAAAGAGCACATCACATCACAAGAACATCAGCCACAGCACAGCCACACTTTCATTCATTCATTCAAACAAAACTAACTTTCTGTGAAAATACTAAAATTGGAATTGTTCGTTCCTCATAAAAACTTTTTTTTATATAATATGTATGTATACGTGTGCATTATTGCAAAAAGTTTTTTATAAGATGGAGGCGATAAAATGCTCTGTTCTGTTCTTATTCTCTCTCCGCCGTTTGAAATTGACGCAGACACATGGCCTGTGTTCCTGGTGGTGTCACTGTATTATTGTCTGAAAACCATCGCATCGCTCGCAATGCTCATTGCTCTGCGTATTGCTGATCATCAACTGACGATGAGAGAAACGAGCTATACAATGTTTTCTCCCTTGAGGATCCTTCCACTGAAACAGAAAAAGTTTTTGTTGCTGTTTGTTGATATATAATGGAGTAGCAGCAGCAGTAACGAAGGATAGTAAACAATATCAGTCGTCCTGGTCCAAATAGAAAAAAAAATAGCTTATCTCATCGTCATCGCCGTGCGTATGTTATAGCATTATAGCATAGGTTTGTTCGGTTGTTGTGGTCAAAAATGGTCCACACCGGCCAGACTATAAATTGGTTTTTTTCGCATTTCTTTTTGGGAAATAGAAACTTCCAAGTTCCAATCCTTGTTTGTGTCGTCGTCCAGTGCTCAGCATTTGCAGCAGCAGAGCAGAAGGCCTTTTCAACAAATCCTATTGGGACAACCACGTACTAATCATAAAACAACCAGAAGCGTAATTTGAAACTTAGAATGGTGGGATATGGATACTGGAAGGAGGAAAATAAACATGTCTGTTGTTGGTTTTATTTTATAAATAATAGGGTTTCTCTCAAGCAGAAATCCATCAGATAATTGGAAAATAAGATGGTGTTCAACAACACTTCCATAAACTATAGTCAATACATAATATGGATGGATAATGTAAAAATCGACAGACTCGAATTTTTTTGAGCAGGTTTGCTTTTGCTTCTTTGTGCTCTTGCAAAATTCGAAAATAAAAGTACTCGACTCAAGCTTTTTGGAATTTACAATTTTATTTTTTAGAGAATGTGAATGAGGGTGAAGAAGATGTGTTTGAAGAGAAATGTATTATGAAGTACATATTTTTTCCAATACAAAATAAAACCGGGAAAAAATATGCTTTTTCATTCAGATGAGAGAGAAAGAGGATATTTTTTTTGTAGAAATGAGATATCGCTGTTCAATGCAAATCAGAGTGAAACACGACCATAGAAATTTACTCAAGTGTGTACGCACCTTCCCGTCAGAAATCGTAAAGTAAGTAGCTTTCGCTTCTTCCTTCTCGTAAAGTCACACATGAAGGCTGGGAATTGAGAAAAGAGCCTGGTAATATCGTTATATCATCATACTACTAGAAGATAGAAAAAGAGAAAGAGAACATCTCATACAATTTCGCCAAAGAAGGACTGGCAGTGGTGATGGTGATGGTGGTAAACTTTTGTACATATGTTACCTTCCAATTTTTCAAAAAAAACTACTACATAAATACGTATTATGTGCGCGAGCTTATGTATATGATCAGAAAGATGATGAAGATGATATGATAGCCTTTGCTCACTAACTTCGTTTTCCTTTTACTCTAGCTTTGCATAACGTAAAGACGTAAAGTAACGTAGAAAGAGGGATTATGTATAGTATGATCAGAAAGATGATGAAGATGATATGATAGCCTTTGCTCACTAACTTCGTTTTCCTTTTACTCTAGCTTTGCATAACGTAAAGACGTAAAGTAAAAAGAGAAAAAAATTGGAAAAGAAAGAGGAATTTTTCCGTTAGTAAGAAAAATAAGAAATAAGATAGGAAGAAGAAGAGTAACAATACCCCCTTTGAGCTCACTCATCCATAAATATATAGGTTTGAAAATGTATGGATGAAAATATTTCCATACAATCCTTTTCCTTACTGCTGCATCACTAAATCTTTTTGGGCTCACCTTAGCAAGGTATTTCCTTTCTATTTTTGGTGGTGGTGCTGGGTGATGATGGTGTTCTCTTCTCTCCTCTCCCTATAAATTCAGAAAAAAAGGATTTCAATATTATGTGCATAGAATAGATAGATAAAATAGAATAGAATACAGAGTAGTAACATGTAAATATCCCCAGAACAGAACATTGTTGTGAATCTCTATAATAGTCCAGAGAGAAGGTAGTAAACTATCACTATCTCAGACTTCTGGTGAAAGTAACGGTTCAAATTTGACAAAATATCACTCTCTTCTTCAATCCCTTCCTCCTTTTTCTACCCCGTCCTCAGCTCCTCTAACAAGTTTCAATCCTATTTTCATGTTGCTGATATTATTAGAATGGTATTATGCCGTCTTTACACCTAGTTATAATAGTGTGTAGTGTGTTTTGTCTTGTGTGTGGTTCTTTTCCTTTTGGGTGTTTTTTTTCTATTTTGCTTTTTTGCTGTTGTGTTGTTTTGCCATGGTTGAGAAAATGTAGGAGAGCTCGTGCACAAGTAATAAATACATATTTTTCGGATCCCTTCCTCTCATTCTGTTTCCAAATCACATTTTCCAAAAACCCTTTTTCTTTCATCACACTCACACTACACACACTTCTGTTCTATCTACTATCACAATGCTGCATCTTACTTTTTGCCCATTCTTGAATCTTGAGACGAATTATTAAGTTTTATATCAAGTCGCGCGGCTGTTGTCAATGCTGCTGCTGCTGCTGCTGAGCTTGTTCTAAGCAAAGCTATTGCAAGAAGATGGAATTTTTTCCAGTATGCTACACCAGTTGTTACGTGGGCGATGCGATATTATGTAACGAAAAAGGATTGATGCTTGTTGCCTGCAGTTTTATTTCATTGCTTTCTACACACACCTACCATTTCGTAGTTTACCTTTCTGCATCCGTGTTTTCAAGATGACAAAATTTACAAAGTACTGCTTAGTTGCTGCTGTAGGATTGAATTGTTTACTGTCTAGGAAAAGCACAGATAGTAAAATGCTCATGTAAATGCTTTAAAAGTAGATAATATTAACACATCAAGTTTTGAATTTGAATTCCATGCTACAATGCAAACTGCAAAGCAAAGCAACATGTCTTCTGTTTGGTAAAATTTCAAATAGCTTTTCCCTTCAATTTTCTTCGAATAAACAAACCAATTCAAACTGCGAAGAAAAGTCACGTATGTGGAAGGTTCAAAGGAAAGGAAAATAAAAATAAATGCAAGAAAATTTAAAATATCAACAAAATGAACAGAAAATGAAATTCTTTTGGTACCCTTTAATTTACTTTCTTTCCCGTTCTTCTTTTCATCCTCTAAAATACTGGAGGCAGAAGAAAAAGAAGCAGTAACGTAATTTGTGATTTTATTTACAGTTCTGCGACTATCCCAAAGAGATGTTTATAAAGTGATGATGTGTCATGTTCTGCTAAAAAGCTTTATAGACTTAAGTAAGTTTTATATTATAACAACAGATAAAAGTTATACGAAGAAAGGAGGCATTACAAAGTTTTATATTTTAAATGCATTTTATTGTCAAATGGGAGAGTCTATAATATGCAGATATAGACCGTTATTTTCTTTCTCTGTCTAACTATATTTAGCAGAAGAAGCATAAAAGTATTTACTTATTATTATAATAGTTGTTATATTTAAGCGATAGCAGTGTGTGAGAGTAATGGCAAGGATATGCTAAAAAAATTTCTTTCTGGGGGAATAGAGTAAAAAATTGTAATGCGCAGATTTGAAGTGAATGCAAAATTTTTTTTATATTATGCTTCGTTTCAGCTTTCAATCCTTTTCCAGTTTATTCCAGTAAAAACATTTTTTTCTCTTCTTCTGCAGTTGCTGCGGCGCGGCGTTTGCTTCTGCTTCTCTGCTGTTTCTTAATAGTTTGTATATGGCATGGATATGTCATGTAAAGTATGGATGTTCTATAATGGCCCCCTTTGTCTGTTTTAATGCGATAACTTATGCAGGATCAGTAGAATAGTTTCGTAAGAAGAAGAAGAAAAAGAAGAAGCGAAACATTACCAATGCAGTAGTATAGTACTACTTTTTTAGAGTAGCAGTTAAGTCTTCCTTGTCTCTTGTGATGATGAGACGGAAATAAATAAAAGCAACTTGGGAAAAGATTTTACTAAGGCAGATTTTATACGAGATTTGAAACTACTACGAAAAACGAAACTAAAGGTGCATTGAAAATAACTATTTCAGCGTAACAACAATAAAAACATTGACTCAACTCAACATACACACACTTATTTATTTTATATGCATTTTGTACTACAAAGAAAGATCTAACAAAACAACAACAAAATCGTACAGTATTTTCCCAACCCAAACCTTAAAAGAATATTTAAAGTATTTTCCAGTAAGTAATAACAAAAACTACTACTTACAAACAAATTCTTTGTAAAAGGCACAAGTTTTGATTTATAGCTGGGAAATCAGAGCGATTAGGAAGCGGTTTAGTGCCTACTCAGGCATGTTAAAAAAGATAGAAATGTTTGTGTTTATGCAAATCCTATTTCTTGTTAAACTCGTTGTTCACTACTTTACTTTTTCCTCTCTACAAAATCTCCACATTATAAACACATCTTTACTTACAGTTACAGCATAGCGCAATTTTCTTCCAACTGGATGAAAATAAGCCTTCTTTTTTGGAGAGAGGCTGCCTTACCAGAATTGAAAGCCTGGAATTCTCTATCTCTCTTTCTCTCTCGTCGATATTATAATGCGAAAAGTAAAAAGCCGTCTGTCTACATCGAATTATTCCACTCATTCATAGATCGGAAAGGAAAAGTAGCGAATGAGTGAGCTCAAAAGCTGGTGGTATGGTGGTGGTGAGTGGGAGTGAGCAGCAGCAGCAACCTCAACAAAACAAATATGAAAACAAGACGTTCTGTTCCTCTTCCTTTCTCGTTTCTCGTCTCTTTTCTTCTTCTTCTTAACTTGTTCAAGCAAAGAAGCCTCAGAAACAGCAGCAGCAACATTGCTGTTAGTTCGACTCGACTTCATTTACAATTGAATGCTCAAGAGAATACACAGAACACAAAGGAGATATACTTCTCATCTTATCCCATTTCACTAGATTTTACTTTTTTTAAAGATAGAAAAGAAAGTCAAAGGAATACTTTTTACTAAAGTGTAAAAGGAAAGGATGAGATCAACTCTCTTGACAAAACTTTTCTCCAGATTTGAAGGTTAAATTTTACTTGTTCGTTTTCGTTTCCTACTAGTATTAGTATTTAGAAACTTCTTGTAAGCTTACAATTTACTAACTAAATTCTACTTTCTTCACACTTCCTTTTCCTAACGCTATTGTTGCAGTAATAAAATCAGCTTTGGGTTTTTGTTAAGCCTCTACCACTAACGAATTCTTTAAGTATTTTTGGGATTTGTTTCAGATTTTATTAAAATTTGTTGGAAAAAGTTTTCCTTGCTTAAATACTTACTTACTGAGTCAGCTGTAAGTAAATACTATTACCTGCTTTACCATTTTCTTTCAGTGAAATCACTAAAGCGTTTTGGAAGAAGGAAGCAGAAGAAGCTAATGATTTTTAGATCTTCAAGATTATTTCTTACTAACTGATTCGGAAGTCTTTTTAACATTATTATTATAAAATACATTAAATTAAGTGCTTTAATACTTCCACACCACAAGAAGTAAGAAACAGCTTTAAGCTTTCCTTCATAATAGAATAAACCCAAAAAGTATATAATTTTCAGCGGAATTCGCACGTGTGGTTTTAAAAATTCATTTATGGATGGGTGATGCAATGTACACAACACAAACTGGAAACAAACTGCCTTAGACGTACATACTCTGTGAAGTGAGGCGTAGAAATTCTCAGGAGAATTACGCATAAACAACCTTCTTTCGCTTGTTTTTATTTTAACATCTTTGCCACACCTTTTCATTTTTAAAAAGAGCAAAACGCTGCTACACGTGGACGTTTAGGTATAACTAATGAGTGTGTAAAATAAAAGAAAAATGTAGATTATCTACATTTTTATATGTCTGACGTGAGTTTATAAAAAATAGTCCAAAAATATTTTCTGTCTAGCAAAAACAAAATGAAGTAAGTATTATGCAACATAAAAGATTTATTTTATTTTAGATATCATACGCATTCGATTCTAAAAGAATACAAGTAACGCACATTTTTTTCACAAAAAATGCTAATGTATCAATACGAGTTTTAGCCTAGGGTGTTCCGTGCTACTTTTCTAAGTAAGTGCCACTCACTCAATGCTATTTCCCGTTTGGGAGAAAAAAATAATGACTTGTTCTGTTCTTTCTTGTGCCCAGATTTACTATTTACTTGTACTACCGTACTGGCGACGATGATAAAGCACGCGGTTAAACTCCCGTGACGAAGAGCTTCCTGCTCCTGTCAAAACAAAACAAACCAAAATCTTTTCGGGTACATTATTATTACAAAACAAGATGAGATATGAGAATAGTAGTTGCTCATAATATTACTATTTTGACTGTTCGAAAGCGACGTCATATTTCACGGCTTGCACATGAATATTTTCCATAAGCCATAACTTTAAATCCTTGAGAAAGAAAAAACGAAAATAAAAAAAAATAGTAAATGAGATTTTTTCTTATGCAATATTTTTTACAGTAGCCGCGACTTTTCTTGTAGTAATATTTTGACGGGAAACTAACAGCCAAATAACAGTGATAATGAGATCTATTTAAATTTTAAAGAGCCATAAAATGAAATAATGTCTCCCACTTCTCAAAGTTCATTAGCTGTCACGCTCTTCTCATAACGTAATTTATGACAATGTTTGTTCTTAAGTAACGTAACGCGTTTTCAGACTGCTGTTTTGGTAATAATATTATTATTACGTAGAATAGAATTACGTACCTAAACAGATTTCATTTCATTATAAAAAAAGAGGGTTGACTTAATGAAGCTGTTGACGTATGCGATTTCATTTATGAGATATGTGCAGTTAGTTAAAACGGCTTTTTACAAAAATGAATTTACAGTAATATCTGTACAAATGCAAGATCTAAGTTAGGCTTAGATTTTTACACTTGTGTTTTATGAAAATGAAACGGTAATTTTTAAACGTCTAGACGAACGGAGTTGGCGTTCCTACAAGAAAAAGTTTTTATTCATAGTAAAGAAATGGAAACGATACAATTTTAGAAATACAAACTTCAAGGTTGCATTGCGGCTGTTTTGAAATCCCGAACTGGAGTGAATGCGTTTCAGGCAGTCTCCGCATAATTTTATGAGTTTTTATTATGGAAACAACGAATGGCTAATTTCCCTAAGAAAACTATTCATCTTCTTTATCCCAACTTCATCTTGTTTTTATTCATTATAATATATAACGGATATGATAGGAAGCCGGGAGGGAAATGAACAAAAAGGTACCTGTTGCGGAAAAAAGAAAACTTGAGACGGAGAAGATAACAGAGCGAAGGTAAGTTTTTTGTTCACTTTTTTTGCTGCTTTATATGTCCCAATCCCAATACAAGGCTCCAAACTATAGAAAAACATACATCATAATAAACTGATGTAAGTAGTACGACATTGCACACACTATAATAGAAAAACCAAGTGCAAATAATCTCATGTGTTCTTGTTCCCCTCTCTGACATCGCATCGTATCAGTATCGTCTTTGCTCTTTCCAGCTCGGGGCTTGCTGCTGGTTCTGACAACAACGGAAGGGATTCAAAAAAGATCAAAAAAGAAAAGGATCATTATCGTCATCAATGATCGTAGTAGGAAGGCTTATATTTTTTTCACATTGAAGGTTACCCATAATAAAACAACCTTATTATATAGTGTAACGTGTAACCGTATAATGTATTTTGATCCTCTCCTCCTTAAAAAAAGAAAGCTAATGGATGGCTTTGCTTTTACTAGAGAAGGGCTGTTGTTGTGAGAAAAGAAAGAAATTGCCACTGACAGTGTAAAATAACCAGAAAATGGAGTACATAATAATACAGTGAGATCACTTCAAATTTAACAAATACATATTATATAATATCATTCAACATCAACCGAACACAAAATGATGAAGGCGCGAGTAGGTAGATTAGACATTACGTTACGTAAGTTAAATTTATATACACAATCCATCTTTTTTTACTACACGTTCATGCTGCTACTGCTGCTGCTTTTGCTGCAGCTTCCAACATTTTCTGTACCGAGACAGGAAAATACTTTCCATTCTTCGCGTTCTGCGGAAGGGAAACGGAAGAGTCTTGCAAAACACAGCTTTTAGGGTTTCGTTCAGGTATCATCTCATGATCATGATAATTTCCCTTGC
>JAHZNJ010000775.1:0-10323 GCA_027744475.1 Lepidocyrtus cf. sotoi NNG-2020 | reverse complement strand
CTCTCTCTCTTCCTTCCCTTTTTTTCTTATTTCAAGTGTCAATATAACATTTCTCAATGACATTCCCCCTTCTTCATAATATCAAAAAATGTTTCTTTCTAGAAGTTTTTTATTCCATTCTATTGTTTGTCATTTGCCTTCTTCTGGTTGTATGGGTATATGATATTTTGATAGTTTTTTCTTTATATGAAGTAAATTCTTTTTTATCTCTGTATGTATTTTTGTGTGATACTGAAAGGTGGTGATGTCATCTACATTCCCTCCTCCTTTTCCACCCAACTAATCTACTTCTCTCTTATTCTTCTCTCCTCTTTCATTTCTCCTTTTCTCTTCTCTCCATACACGAATATATTTATTTCTTTTACCTTTAAAGCGTTTGAAAAAAAGCAAGTTATCTATTTCTCCTTGAAGAAAAGAAATATTTTGGTGGTGGTGGTGGTGGTGTTGGTAGTGTAGTGCAGAATGGAATAAATATTTTTTGTGTCATCTTCTTACAGAATCGGAGGGAAAATGGCATGTGTTCATGTGAAGATGAGAGAAAGAAGATCTTCTTCTCTTCTTTTTCTTCCACCACCATTTCACTTTCGACTCTTGAGCTTGAGTCTGACTGAACTGAACCCACACATTCCACATACTCTACTTTAAAATGTAAGAAGAAAGTGAAATTGGATGTAAAAAATCCCTTTCCCGCTAAACCCTTTACATAATATGTATGACTGCCTGCCTGCTACTGCTGTTGTTGAAAGGAAGAAAAAAACGAAAGATGAAGTGAAATGGGTAATAAGATGGTTTTCTTTCTTCGGCTTCTTCGGAGGAATATTTTATGTTTAGAGGTTGCTCCCTTTTAAAGAGTAAATGTATTCCAGTTCATTCATGCCACTGCATAAATAACCATAATTTTTTATTAAGTATGACATAGGCATGACACAAATGCATACATAATGCAAGTGGTTTCAATTGAATTGGAATGAGAAAAAAAATTCTCTAGTAGCACGAGCTGCTGGTTAAATTACAATATACTGCCTTCTTCACTTCACTTCCTCATTTTTTTTACTTTTTTTTACTATAAGTAATGTAATGTAATGCAGTAAAATGGAATCGGAATAAGCAGCAGCAGCAGCGGTAGCTTGGACAAAAAGGAAATTAAGTAAGTGCCAAGTACAGAAGAATTTTTTTCTCTCTCTGTGCTCCGCAACAAAACGAGGAGATTAATAAACCAAAATAGGAACATAACATATGTTTGATATCTCTTTTTAATACACACACACGCACATACAATGATACTTAATACAAAATAGGACGATACTTTTTACGGTAATAATATTCATGGTCTTGTTGAATGCTGCTTTGTCATTTAAAAACTATTTCAATTTATTTTCGAGAAAGAAAAAAAACCAATTTACCTTCCTTCTCATATTCTCAGCTCCTTTTTAAAATATAAAAGAGAAACTATCCTCGTTTTTCTCTCTGAGAAGAAGAATACAATAAAAAAGCTGCTTTTGCTGAAGCTTAGACGTCATCATCACCACCACCACTCTATTCTCCTCTCAAAGAAATATATTAAATGTGAAAGCACACACCAGACCACACTCATGCTGTACACTACAGTTAGTACTTCCTTGTTACAATTTAAATAATTTTAGTGAAGAAGAAAAAAACGTTAAAGTATATAGCAGCAACACTTGCAAAATACCTATATTGAACAGTTTTTTTTCGTCTTCTTTTTATCCTTTCTTCTTATCATGCACAGCAGCAGCAGTAGTAAAAAACAGCGAGAGTGCTGCAAAGGTCGTTTCCTTTCACTTTACTTCCGCTGCTTCTGTTACAAGTGAAGAAGAGACGTTGCCCTGTTTTCCTGCCTGATTCTTGTTTCTTCTTATTCTTTCTTACAAGAAAAGAAACCTTTTTTCATTCTCTCTCATTCTTTTCTACACTATGCATATTTGATTTGGGCAATCTGCATATATTCCTTCCCCTATAAATTACACAGACATGTAAAGATGAAGAAGACGCGCAGCGGTTCAGTTGAGGAGAGAGAAGTTTAAGACAAGCTGACTGTTTCTCTTTCTCCCTCTCTGCAGAGTTTCCTTCTTCCTGTCCTTAAGGGACCTCCTCACTGCTTCTCAACTTAACTCAACTCTTGATGCTTCTTGAGTATAAACTTATAAAAAGTGAAGTCTTCTCTTCTCTTGCCACGCTCTACTTGTACAGCCCATCATCATCCTTGTACGCAAAAAAGGAAAAAGACGGACCGACCGTGTGCCATCGTATCCATGCCTTTACAGTTACTTTTACTTTTACATTCTTTTTATCGTCATAAACCACCTCTTCCATCTCTACTCTTTAGTTCAGCTCAGTTCAATAAAGTTTTTTTTTACTTCTGGAGTAGGAAATAGCATTATATCGGATGCGATGGGAAGAAGAGAGGAGAGTTCACTGGCCCGCTTCTTCAATTTTTTTAAAAAGAAGAATAAACCCTTATGCCATACTAAAAAACCTACAATCGACTTCTTTTTTTGTAAAAAAAATACTATTTATATATGCCAGAAGAGCAAAGAAGAGAAGAGATGAGAGTCGAAAAGCAACGCAACGCAGCCCAACCTTCTTCTTCCTTTCTTTCTTTTCTGCTTTCTTCTATTTCCTTCTTACTCTTTTTTTCGAGGGACGAATAACGAACGAGCATAACATGATAAAAGAAGTTGATGTTGCTGCTGCTGATGATGATATTGCTATTGCTTAGAAAAACTTCAAACTTTTTCACTCTTCAAAAGTGTCCGTTGTACTACCACAACGCATACTCACTTACTTCACTACTCACGACACGATAGCTAGGCACAGTGACTGCAAAAAATTGTTCGTAAGTATAAGTTTAAGTTTGTTGTAAAGCAATAGAAGTAAGTTAAAGTTAAGTTGGTTTGTGGACACCCACTTCTACTCACTCCTACTGCTGCGCTGCTGTGAAGTAGAGATAGAAGGTAGTTCAGCTCAATTCAGTTTAGTTTGGTTTTGGATTTTTTGCATAAGAATTGGAACGCATAAAGTAATATCTATTAAGTGAAAGTGAAGATATGGTACATGCATAAAAAATGTTAGCTCTATTCTATTCTATCTCTCTT
The DNA here is from genome assembly GCA_027744475.1 of Lepidocyrtus cf. sotoi NNG-2020. Taxonomy (NCBI): domain Eukaryota; kingdom Metazoa; phylum Arthropoda; class Collembola; order Entomobryomorpha; family Entomobryidae; genus Lepidocyrtus; species Lepidocyrtus cf. sotoi NNG-2020. The sequence goes on along the minus strand of JAHZNJ010000775.1, from coordinate 7,207 downwards.
CCTCTATATTTCTCTTTCACTTTCACCACTAACAACACTCCCTCTTACTTCAATTCTGTCTTGATGATACGTTGCTGCTGCTACTACTGTATACTTTATTATGTAATGTAGGTTTAGACTTAAACTTACTTAGAATATAGAAGAGCCTGTCCCATTTTTTCTACTCGACAAGACACACACAAACACAAGCAAGGAAGAAAAACATACAAATCTCTCGTATCACATCCGTTTTTTCAAAGAAGGAGAGGAGAAGAGTGAAATTGAAGTTGAGGAGAGATAGAGAGAGAAACGAGAAGAAAAGTGATCGTAGTGGTGTGGTTGGGTGGCACGATAGTAGTAAAAGTAGCAGTAGCAGTTTTGTTGGCTGCTATACTGTTACTTACCAACACCACCATCATCACCAGCAGCAGCAGTAGCAGACACCAGACCACCATTTTAGAGCGCCATCACGACACGCCATCCACCACAATTTGCTTGCTGCTTGCCCTATATTATTTTTTGTATGGCAGGCAAGGGGATGGGTCTAAATATTTCTCTCTCAGAAAAGAAAAGAGAATTTCACTTTTTTTTTTAAAAAAAAAGAAGAAAAAAGGTCTCTACTTGAGCTCAACTTTCTTTATTGTAGCTTCACTGAGCTATTTTCGGCACCAGACCAAGCCAGACTAGACCAGACCAGACCACGGTATAAATGTGATGATGATCATGACATAGTGACGTAAACTAAGTGGGCCTTGAACAAAACCAAGTAGGTATGTACTTATATTATGGGGAGGAAGAAAAAGGCAACGTTGAAGTTGCAAAAGAAAGCAAAAGACATGGACAGGCTGGAAAAAGGGAAGGGTAAGTCCACCTCGAGTAAAGAACTTTTTTTCTTTAAAAAAAACTCTACAGCTGTTGGAGGCATTGATGCTGTGCTGATGTTGAAGATGGTCGTCTTTTTTTTTGCAAAAAATAAAAAAAGCGAAAACCTTTTTTTCATAGAAATAAAACACTTTTTTCTCCTTCTTAATGTAATGCAGCAGCAGCAGCAGCAACGTGAGCGACGAAGCCACGTCAAAGAGGAACAAGCCGACAGGCCAGCCGAGTAAGCCAGACCTCTTGAGCTTGAAGAATAAACGAGCTGGGGCTTCAGCAGCTCCCAAATACGCACAACAACAAACTTTATCTGGAAGAAATACGGAGATGAGATGAGTTTAGAGATGAAGAAGAACAACGCAGAAGGGTAACAACAACGAAAGAAAGGAATAGACAACGAAACGAGTTAAATCACATATAACGACGTGAATATATGTAAAAACAGTGCCAGCCAGACTCAGACCCGTCCTTCATTCAAAAGAGAGAAGGGAAAAGAGAAAAAGTGACTTGACTGCTGTTCAGCTGCGTTGCAGCAGTAGCAGCAGCAGCATTTATACTTCAGGGAAACAGTAGAAAAAGGGAGAAAATTTGCAATTCAATGCAAAAAAATTAGGCCTAGAACAATCTTCTTTTCTTTCTTTCTTCTTCGTCTTCTTCCATTTCTTTTTTTTTTTTTGCTTTCATTTTAAATTTTTTATTTGTTACCACTGCACACACTAAACACTGAACCAAAGAGCGTTCAGTTCAGAAGAAAACAGGAAAGATGAAAAAGGATGAAAATAACGATGTGGCACGCAAGAAATAGCAGCAAAGAAGCAAAACTAATGTTAATTCTTATGTACTATGTATTTCCCTTTCGTTTCCCACGACATTTTTCTCCCTTTTGCTTTCTATTTTCTCATATCTTACAATACCAAAGATTCTACCAAACCAAAGAAACATTTAGAAAGGAGAAAATGGAATATGTAATAATAATAATATTGAATCCTTATTTTATGTACTTACTAGTATGTACTTCTTTTTACTAAAAAACGTTATTCATGTTCCTTCGTTCACTGATGTGATGCTTATTTACAAGATGCGGATGCGTTTTTTTTCCTTTTGCTTTTGCTTAAAAAGGGCTATTACTTAGAGGACTAGTGTTGTTACGTTTCTACACGCAGCCCTATTTATCACTGAAAAAAACTTTTTTTCTCTGTAAGTTTGAGGATTTCTGCCAAAAGAAATAAGATCGGACAGAAAGAACAGAACAAAAAAGAAACTGGCTGAGTTTTTTTCTTTCTCGTCCAGATAACAGTTCTACACTTTCAGCTCGTGTGTGTTTGGACCAAACCAAACCAAATCCTGTCCAACTGCGGCTTCACTTGACTCTCTTTTAATTTCTTCCACTCTCTTTTTTTGTAATGTTTTCTACTAGTTTAGTTTTAGTTTTTTTCCAAGTAGGTTTGTTTTTACGAGTAAAAAAGTGACATAATAGAAGAGGATGTTGATACTGCTGCTACTGCTGTTATTGCAAATAGTACTGCTGCTGCTGTTTTTGCTGCTGCTGCCGGAACATTTTGCAATTATTCAAGAGGAGGAAAAGAAAGAAGCTTTAAAAAAATAAAGTCAACTTTTTTCATGTGTAAATAGATAGACAAGGAAAAGGAGGAAAACAAGGTGTTATTACTCCACACACACATACACTAAGCAAATAAAGAATTTGTACTCTATAACTTTACTTTCTCGGATATATTAGTAACTCGGGAAGTAAAAAGGAAAAAAATAGAGTAAGAAAATCTCTTTACAAAAATAGAAGAAAGGAAAAAAAGAGAAAATTAAAGTACGAAATAAAAAAATAGTGAAAGAGAAAAGAAGGAAAAAAGACGTGCAAAAATAGGATACCAAAAGGCTTCTTTAGTTTCTTACTCGTACTTCCTCTTATTTGTACTTTCTACTTATTTACTCCAACTCTTGCTCACAACAACAAAAAAGAAATGAATAAAAAAAAGAAAAAAAGTTCAAAGGAGAAAGAAATAAGTAAGTAAGAAAAAGTTGCAAAGAAGATAAAGTGCAAAAAACTAAATAAATAAAACTAGAAACAGGAATTGATGACGCAAAAACGATTTTTCTTATTTTCCCTTACTTTTCTTCTTCTTTTTCTTTTTTCTTCCAGCAGCCTTTTATTTTTATTTGCACTTCCAAAATTTAGAAAAAAGTTATTGCTGCTTTGCTAGCTGCCAGCCAGCAGCCAAACAGAACACGCACGAGCTCAGTGGCTCAGTTTTGCTGCTATTTTTGTAACTGTTGTGCAAAAAAGTAAGAAGGGAGTGCTTTTTTGTTGTTGCTCACCATGAAGTTTAATTTAGTTAGTCCCTGTTTGTTGCAACATGACAGAATTCAGAAGTAAATCACAATTGCAATTCCGACAGGACCAGAAAATAATATAAAAAAAATCTACTTACTTACATTTTTCTTCCTTTTTTGTTCTTTTATAGGTATATTCGCAAGAAGATAAAAATAAACCTTATTATGTCCAATAACCCTTTTTCCACCTGACAACTTCTTCTCCTTGAGGACAAGTGTTCCTACTTGATTACTTTTATCACGATGATGTATTTATAGTAGAGTTGGTGGTGGTGACGGTGGTGGTGTGTTCATTCATATCTTATTTTTGTAGTATCGATTTTGAAAAGGAGAGAAAGAAAAAAAGAAAATTGGAAGAAGGTGAAATGTAAAGTTTACTGATCATCATCATCATTTTATTTCTCTGACTCTCTCTCTCTATTTTTCTCTGTCTTTTTTAGATGTGCGTTTTTACTTTTTTTACGTTTTGCTTTTATAAACGAGCGGAAGGACGTTGAATGTATAGGTAGAGAGTAGAGAGCGTAAGGCAAGTGGCAAGAAGAATTTTATCTTTTTATTACAAATAATAATATCAAACGAAAAGAGATCAGATCAGAAAAGATATAAATACATGCATAGAAAAAAACGTCTATAAAAAGGAGGAAAGAAGGAATTGCATTGTCACCTCATCAAAACTCAGATATTTTATGAGAGCTCCACTCTTTCAAAGCCCTTTACTGCTACTTCTTTCCCAGCTTTTCTCTAGATCTCTTGCTTTAGACTAGAGTGTCGTCTTCTTTACCTCTTCTCTGTCTCTCCCTCTGTAAGCTTTTCCTTTTCGTAATATCTTCTCTCTTCTCTCTCTTCGTGTTCTTTAGAAATAAACGGAAATTGGCTTGCTTCACTGGATTTGACAAGTTTTCTCATGCAACTTTTCCTTCCACTTTATCAAGTGAGGCAGAAGAAGAAAAAAGAGGAGAAAAGTGCTCTTTTGGAAGGAAAAAAGAAACAGAGAGAGAGAAAATATAAAAGATATATACTTTTATGCAAACAATGTAAAATGAATGGGAAAAATTCAACCTGTTTCTTTCTCCTAAACCGTTTTTTCTTCTTTGGTTGCTTATTTCTTTCTCACTTTCTTTTGCCAATAAAATGAGCATGTATAAATGGATAAGATGAAATACTTTTCGTTCTCTCTGTGAGTGTGTGTCTATATGCAGTAGAGTAAGAGAGAAGAGTACAGAAGAAAGAATTTCTATTCCTCTTTAATTTTTTTTCTTTTGGTCTCCTCAAGTCGTTATGTTACAGCTACAAATAATAATGCAATGACTTTTTTCCAACAAAAAAAGTAGAATGGAATGGAAAGTGTTTTCCTTTCTATTTCTTTCTATATATTTTCTTGTATTATGCCAAACGGAGCAGAGAAAATATGACAAAACAACCGTTATAGTTTACAATAACAATACAATTTAAAATTGTGTATTTTATTTAAGTATAAGTAGAATAGAGAGAGCTTCCTCTAGGCTGAAGAAGTATGGATAAATATCATCAGCACAACATCCTCATCCCCATAAATATAAAACATGCAGAGAGAAAGAGAAAAAAAGTTTTGTTAATCCACCTTTTTAAATTTAATCCAGCAGAAGAAGATCTTCAACTTTCCTCCACTTCTTCCACCAACCCATTTATATCCTTTATTATTATTGTTATTTGAAAAGCATGCAACGGGATCTTGCCTGAGCATCCTTGTAAAAAAGATAGGTAGGTAAAATATATGCGCAATAGTTTTTTTTTCTGCGAACAATTTGTATTCTTTCCTAATTTTCATGTCAATATATGTAAAACATGCACAATGATTACACAAAAAAAGTCAAAAAGTGAAAAAAGAGAAAAAAAAGGAATGAAAGTAAAATACTCGTGGAATGTTTTTTGTTTGTAAAAAAATGAAACAGTGTGACAGAAAGAAACATTTTCTTTTAGTTTTGTTTGCAGCAACTCAAGTCATAGTCATGAATGATGTCGAAGTTCTATATATAGTCTGCTGATGATACTGTTGAGAAGAGTTTGTCTCTTACTCTTGTAATAATATCTCCTTTAGATATGAAAAACAACAACGCATATGCAGCAACTCCTACATTGAAAAAGTAGAGTGGAAATTGGTTAAAATGAGAGGAGAAGGAGAACAAAAAAAGTGAACAGTTTTTTTGCAAGTAGTATTTTTTTCACTCCTTCCTTTTTCTTCTAACTCATAAAGACAGCAGCAATGGCAGCAGCAAAAAAAGAAAAGGAGAAAAGAGGAGCAGCAGCGGCAGCCAGCTGAGCGGTTTTGTGAAGAAGGAAAAGGAAAGCCAAAAATATGTGTAAAATGTCAAGCCATTTGAAACTTGTTTGTAATACTGCTCGTATACTAGAGAGTGAGTGGGGTCTACTTAGCCCATATAATAATTTTTTATCCTAGTAAAGTTTCACTTTCCACAGAAGAATGTGAATGTGAGTAGACATAGATATCCCTCGTTACTGTTACCGCATAGCTATAGTCATAGCAGAAGCAAGTTATAGAAGCTTTCATTTCCCATTCATCATCATTCACCATTCATCCTATTCTTTTTCTTTCTCTTTTTCTGTAACGAAGCTAGTCATTCTCATCATCATCATCCTGCTCCTCATTTTTTTCTCTGGTGTGGTGTGGCAAGTGAAGAAAGGAAAGAGAACCCTTTTCATACTATATCCAAAAAAAAAGAAAAAAAAGTCATTTTATATAACGAACGAAGCATCATCATCATCTTCCTCGTGCAAAAAATGGATGAGATGAATTCTCTTTTCTTTTTTCTTCTCGTCTTTATTCTGATGCCAGAGAAAAAGAGAGAAGATGACTATTAAAGAGGAGTTGTAGCAGTAGGGAAAGCCAAAAAGTAGAAGAAGATATTTTTAAATACATGGTGACTTGTCTTGTGAGTGGTGAGTGAGGAGAGAGCAGCACACTTTGCAAGAAGTAACAAAAACCCCCAAGGGGGACCCGTATAGTGNCGTATAGTGTATATATAGAGAGAGTATTCAGTAGTGGTACTCGCAGCAGTAAAGGATAAAAAATGGTAGGCTGAATTACAACCCACATATATTTATAAACTGGATACAGCTACGACATATAAAATTATTTTATGAGCCACTAAAAGTTGAACAATTAGCCCGTTTTTGTTTTTATGACTCTTTTTACGGGCTTTTTGTGGCCAACTCTCTTTTTTATGAATAATTTCTGAGAGACAGGGAAAGAGGAAGCTAACAAGATAGAAAAAAGAAAAAGATGATGATGTGCATATGAGAAGAAGAGACGAAGAAAAAGGAAGAAAAGAAGAAGACGACAACGACACAATTTCTGCTTTAACTTTTTTAACTGGAGAACTCGTTCTTGCATAGGATTTTTTTAGAAGAAGAAAATGAAAGATTATCATCATCATCGTCGTATGAGATTCATCACCGCTGTAGTGATGATGAACAACTCTTCCTTAGTCCTTAAAAAGTAGAGCCAAAAAGAAGAAGTTGTAGCAAATGTCAGCAGCATTATGTCTGTTATACGTTGGACGAGTTGGAGTAGAAAGTCTGATGACTTTTCTTTGAGGAAAAGGAAAGAAAACTGCATTATTTCTTCAACTAAATGCATTCGCTACAGCTCAGTTCACTCAATTTTTTAATGCCAGAGCGAATATGCAGTATAATTACTCGTTCGTAGTAGAAAGGCTAATTTCACTGGAAACCGTTGCAGAAGAATTTATTTTTACTTTGGTATGTTTTTTCTTTTATAAAAGATAAGCTTTGGTGCATATGCATAAGCACGGCACAAACCAGTCCTTTTTCCATCTATTCCATAGTAATTCCTCCTAATTAATAAAATTCGCTGACTCGTGCGTTTTTCGCTCGACCGCCGCCCCGCTATTAGCCTAAGTTTAAGCAAAGAAAAGCGCGAGCTCCTCTTTTCCACTGCAGAAAAAAGACACAAACCACAACCAAAGACAGCTGTGTGCTATCTACT
>JAHZNJ010000774.1:0-32568 GCA_027744475.1 Lepidocyrtus cf. sotoi NNG-2020 | reverse complement strand
ATTGAGGTGATTACGATTGGAGACACTGTCATTGACTCAACAAAATAATATTCAACAACAATAGTTTTTTTTCGCAAGAAGATTCTTTTTCCTTTTTGTGTGCTTAGGTAAACTTGGAATTTCAATGAAGAGGCATAAAAATCAATGATGCTGTTGATTTTGAAGTTGAAGTATGAAAGGGGTGGCATTAGCTTTAGTTTTAGTTTTACTTCTTTTTTAAGGTACTTACTTAATGTACGTTTGTTATCCACTTTTAATATTATGACAAGGAATCAAAAGGAGGAAGAAGAATGGCAATACTGTCATTGAGATAGGTACATACTTGAATGCGAGAAGCTGAAACGACCTTTTCCTTCCTAATCTTAATCCTTCAACAGCAAAATTTCAGATATTCAGAGATATGAACAAGCTCATTGTATTGCCTTCCTTAATTACACAAGTTGCTTTTAAGCTAAAGCCAACTCTTTAGTAAAGTACGCATAAGTGAAGTAAAGGTACTTGAAGAAATGGAAAGAATTTTTCGGTAATTATGAGATACTTGAGAAGAATGTCATTGATTGGCTGATTAACAGCAGCATAGGACATCCCTGCGATGCATAACAAGCTATGTACGTAGTATTTATAGAAAATCGGCTGCATGCGTGGGGAAACACGTAGCGTGGCAGTGGCACACTAACAATAACAACTAAAGAGTAAATTTCGTTAATTATAATTAATTAATGATAATAATAACGTGAGTAGAGTGCGTTACTACAATATAAGGCCAAATTTAATTATTCAACGAATCTACCAATTTTACCCACTGATCCTTAACTCTTCTGCTTAATATACTGATTAGTACAAGAAGAAATAGAACATGGCTTATTAATTCACACAGCGATAGAATAAAATTCAGCATTATCGTATTCATCATCATTTTAATATATATATCATCGATTCATCAATCACATAATGCACTCCGATGCTAAAGTTAGCTGGCTATGTTTACTCGAGATTGAAGGAAGGTTACTTCTTGACTTCAATACTTTTTTTTTGAGTAAATACAATGAGCGTGGCGTCAATGGAAGATCAGCTAATATAAATTCAATAGAGATATCTCTGACTCAGACCTACACTAATACTTGCATTTAAAGTGAATACGTATTTGTAGTTTAAATAAGGTCAGTCAGAAGAAAATATTTAAGAAGAAATTTGATCAAATCAATAACACTTCCAAGAAGGAACTTTTCCTTCAAACATAAATACTGTTTATGAAGAATGATAATCAGGTTATTCACCGAGCGAGGCTCGTAATGAAAATTCCATAATATAAGACGTCTAAAATCATGCACTACAAACGCATCCTTTGTTCTGTAATTTATGCCTGCAAATAGCTCATTAAAAAATAATATTAATATTTACGACCCTAAAAATCCAAAAGAGACGAAATTTATTACCTGAGTACTGTCATAGATCATTCTTTTCGTAGATTTGGTCCTTTTCAAAGACCCAAACATTGATATCATGGAAGCAAAATGTCTGAGTGAGCCAGTAGAGGAGGTCGATCCTTTGGCTTTCCCCTGCTGGAGGGAAAACTTTCGACGCTGCTCCTCCGAACTCAAACGTCTATTTCCAAAACCTCCATAACGGCTTTCATCACAATCATCAACTATCACATCTTCCGTCTCATCAACCGGATAAAACACGGGACTAGTCACTTTGTTCCTACTTTGAGAGAAGCTGGTGGAAGGTGCCTTACTCCCCACAGGATGTATTTTGTGGAGGTTAGGGGTGGAATTAAAAATTGGTTCAGCCTTCGACTCAGAAACTAAAGATGTCCCATTCCCAATACCACCTCCCTTCGTCCTATCCCTTTTCCTTCTCAAAGTTGCGAACACTGACATTTTGGCTTTTGACTAAATTTTAAAAATATTTTAATGTGTCACTTTTTAGAAAACGTTATTTATTAAAACCTTTCTAACCTTTTAAATTGACAAACTTCTCACACAAGTCATTTTAAAAGACTGAAAACTTTTTAGATTTAAAGTTCATGCACATGGGTTTAGGCAGTCAAAAATCGACGTCAATGTAAAGGGCGTTTTATGTAAAAGTCTTCATAAAAATCACAGCATAATCAGATCAAGTCTATTGTATCACTTTCCTTCTTCTTATCCACCACAATCACCAGTAAGAATCTCATTCATCATCGCTATAATAATATTCATAACTAAATATATTACTACGCGTAGTACACAATACTTAACACAACAAGAGTATAGCAAGACTATTTTTCTTCTTACTTCTACTTCTGAAACAACAATAAATATGTCGTTTTCCTTGAAATGGATAATATAACGCCAATATTTCCTGTGACACTCTGCTAAAGCGAGACCACAAAGAAAAATTTCAACACTTTGCGTAGGCAGGCACTCTCCAAAACAAACTTTTTAATGTGCAGAAATATTATTTAACTACTTACACTCGAACTTGCTGCTTCTGAATGGATATTTTATTATTATATTTTGTTTATAATTGCGCCTCAATTTTGCTTCTTTTTTAAAGAAAAAATCATTTGATTTTTTTCCATTGGCAAATCTACGACGAGCGACTGACTGAGCATTCACGACGCAGAGAATCCATGTCACATCATCACTGCTGAAAACTGAACTCACTTTGCCAGTGGAGTAAAGTGCACTATGAAAAAAACGTAAATTGCACAGAGATAATATATAACGAGCAAAGGGATTTTACGACGTGAGCTCATCATCACACATCTTCCATCAACCCCATCGCATTTCGCATATCGCTGCGCTGCTGCTGCGATATCAAAGTTAAAGTTTTATATTAGCTATGGCAGCAGAAATCATAAACACATGTAGACAGGCAGTGCAGTGTTCGTTCATCACGATGAGAATAAGCCTCGTCAATTCAATACTAGTACATGTGCCATGCATATTTTAATATTAGTTGTTGGTAACGGCTGCTGCTTTTGCATAGAATTCTCAGCATTAAATATACGCACAAAGGAATAAAAAATCAGTTGATGACGATAAATAAATGGGATGAGATGATTATATGCTTTCTCTCCTCTCATTCAACTTGATCTTTTCCAAACTGCTTGTACGAACAAGTTATATGGCTGGTTGGTGATATGATACTTTTGAGTTTTGACGATGATGTTGATGAAGCTCCATGATCACATCACATTGATGATGATGATTTTGCTGAGATGATGGCACTTTTTGTATACTTTTTTTTACATTTTCGAGGAGGAGGATATTTGAAGCTTGCTTGACTTGACGATGATGGTGATCATCACCACCATTAACTCAGCAGCAGCACAAACATCAAAACTTTCAATCCCACATAACAGCAGCCAAAGTGAATCTTCTTTTTGTGCGCTTACAGTTAAGTTATTCTCCTTGTGTGTTTGTCTCGAAGCGTTTTTAGTTGCTTGTAAGTTGTCCTATGAAAGTGTTATGTATGATAAATCGTGTCTTTCCCATTTTCCACTCTGCGAAGCGAACCACTTCATCAACATTGACGGAGTCTCGGTCGGGGAGACAAGACAAAATTCCTTGCTTTACAAGTGTAATTATTAGTCATACATTATATTATGTGATGCGAGCTAGTAAAAAAAGAGAATGGCGATTGGCGATGGTAGTGGATGATGTTTTATGGAGGAGTAGTGATGAAAAAGTTGCTGCGATAGTCAAAAGTTTTAGTTCGTCAGAGAGTTTCGGCTTCTGCATACATAAAAAGAGAAAAAATTGTCAAATACCATAAATAAATATTAAATGGAGCAGTTTGCATTAGTAGTTTTTTGCAATCTTATCAGTTTAATTTATCACCTAATTCTTATAAAAAGTCAAACTTTCTGTATTTGGCGAAACATGATGATATGGATAGAACACATTAAATAGAGAGAATCCTAACTTAAAATCCATTTCCAAATGAAAAAAATCAGGCCATAAAGCATTTGCGTGCGAAGTATATGCCCCCTCTCTCTCTCTCTCTGAAGAACACTTTTATTATATCGACTTTTACACAATGTAAATGGGTAGAGACGAGAGTGGAGATTTTCTGAGAAATGTTTGGAATAAAATGGATAAGAGACGAGCGAGGGTGGAAAATTACGCCTCAAGTCTAAAATGTTTTGATGGATGTAGGAAGAAAAAGTAGGTTTATCAGTTTGTTATTCTGCATCTGCATAAATAATTAGAATTGTGGGCATACTTGAAATGACAGTCTCATTTTCATAGCCTCAAAATGAATGGAATGATAATTGAATTGATGCCTACCACCACGTTTTCAAAATTGGGGTAAAATGAAAGTTGCAAACTTAAAAATAGAAAATGGAAATGCTTTTTACGAACTAGAATTATGTATATAGATTCGGTAGGAAGGTCTGCCTACGCAAACTATATAATTTAGCCTACCTACTGTTTACTACCTTCAGTAATCGATTCCTTTTTATTTCGTGCAGTTGAGTCTGGACTGGAGTAAGTCAATTGGCGATGAAATCATATTAAAAAGCGTATTTTTGGAACTAGAGACAATATTTTATTTAAACAATGCAATGATTCATTATTTTTGTTTTCCATCCATGCAAGTTTGCTTTGCACGAAAGAATGTGACTGCAAAAAGATTAATATTTAGAAAATTTTCGACGTTTTTGTCGCCAAATAGGCTTTACTCATTCATTATACTAATACAATACAGGTCGAATTCATTTGGTCTCTCCAAGTTAGTCATACATAATGAATTTGATGATTTACTAGAAACAAGTAAGTATTTCGGAAGTTTGAAAGATTGATTAAGAAGCAATCTCGTATTGCTGCAAGATAAATCCTCTTATTCATTTCCTTTTCCCATCACGATGCGATCCTTTCAATTTCTTCTTGGCCTATGTACATTCATTTACGAAGTAGCTAGATATATGGGATGAAAGATCAATGCACACAATAAAGAAAAAAGAAAACGAGGACGTGACTCTGCATCCTTTGTTTATCCTAATCAAATTAAACGAGGAAGCTCAAGTCCATAAATAATCCTCCCACTATTGACATCATCGTCCCTATAATTTAATTCTTTAATAAGAATACATATTTATAGTTCTCCAAAAGTTTTCATATACATAATTAAAGAAAGTATAAACATGTATGTTACTATTTACTGTACGTTGATGTTGATACTTTATCAAATAAAACGAGCCTAAAAACGATGAGCCTGTCAATGACTTTGTGCGAGTATATAGTATATTAGTCTTTTCATTTATTTGGTAACCCCAACCCAACTACCATCACCATAATAACTTGAAGAACAACGTGGTAGGCGCACTTCAGAATGTGTCTGAAATTCCATGAAAAGTAAATCACTGCTGGAATTCTAGTTATAATTAAATTACACAGTCATTTCACTAAATATGGAATGCTACACACAATTTATTTGTATTTAATGGTGGTTTAATTTATCGCAAATAAATGGGAAGTTTTATGCTAAAAGTCACCCACCACTACTACCACAGTCACCTCACACTCTCTAACACCGCAGCATTAGTCCCTCCATATGAAAATATTCTAATGAGAGAGGATGTCCATAAACAACAATCCTTTATGTTCATTCTTTTAGATAATTTATCGAAACTACTTCCCTAAAATAAAATCACATGGTGCACTTCCCTCCATATGCAAATATTCTAATGAGAGAGGATGTCCATAAACAACAATCCTTTATGTTCATTCTTTTAGATAATTTATCGAAACTACTTCCCTAAAATAAAATCACATGGTGCACTTTACTGCTTTCGTTTACCACAGTCCTGCTATGTATGCAAATATTTGCATTTCCAGAAGAGATTTATTAATTAACCCCTCTTCTGCACCATCAAACGCCAAGCTGAATAATTTATTGTATTGTGATCAATAATGCAGCGAAATTTCATTACTTAATGCATGGAAATGTTTTGTTTAAAGTTTACATAAAATCTCTCTTTATTTTACCTTTTTTTAAATAAGACTTACATATAGCTCAAACACTCTTCCTCTTGATGTCTTTCCTTTTCTCTGTATCGGAACAAATGATAATTAAACTTAACAAAATGTTTTATTAATCTGCAGCTACACGTAAACGTTAGGGTTAACGTGCTCGTAGTGATATAAACGCTGGAGATTACCAGTCCTTCTAACAATATGCAGCATACTACCTATTTGAACAAAACTTGAAGAAATTGGAATTCACACATACACAAAAGGTTTAATTTTTTTGTGAGAATTTTACTGTCTCTTTTCTTTTTCTGTTTATTTATGACAAGTAAAGATATTTGCTTGCATATGAATTACTGAAATGAAAATAAAAATCAGGAAAACTGAACTGAGCTGACTTCAGCTTCGCTAACTTTAACTTTGTGAGAGTTCCACTGGGTTTTTTCGCTTACGCAACAAAATTTTAAGTTTGCATGTAATTTTTAAATCTAAAAAAACAAAAACCGTGTATAACGAAAATGAGCTATAAGCAGGAGGGAACCAGCCGCAGCCAGCCAACAAGCAGCAGACCTTNTAGAATAATAATAAATGCACAATACAATAGATTCACATTCACAAACATCATGATTTTTTGCTATTTCATTTATTTTCAATAATACAATGGTTCGTTCATCTCAATCTCAAAGAGCAAGCAGCCAGCATCAAACAAAACCATCTCATTATTAGAGAATTGTAAAATAGCGCAAGGTAAAGACCAGAAATCTCAGTTACTTTTGCTCGCTTGCTTGCATCATCATCATCGTCCTCTCGTCATTATCATATATCGCCAAATCCACCACCACAAAACCACAGAGTGCAAACTTGTTTTTTAAACATGTGAGCTCAACTAGAGAGAAGAAGAATGAGCTAAAATTGTAATGATTATCAGCAGAAATACCACGACTGCCAATTCCTAACTATGAGCGTCCGCAATCTACAATCACAAAAGGTGCATAAAAGTCAGCAGGTGACAAAGATAAAGATACAAAAAACTTTGTGAGTCTGCTGGGCTGATTTGATGATGCTGATGATAATATGCAGTTGCCACATGAAAATAATATTTTTTCTCCTCAATCACCGCGTCTTTTTTCTTGGTTCAAGTTTAACTTTTAACTGTTCGCAACAACAACAAGAAACTTGCAAAAGCAACTTGTATGACGCCTGTTATTGCGATGAGATGTGACGATATACTCGTAGCTCTGTTGCTAATGCTGAATTTCTGACTGGCTAGAAGAAAGGGTAAAAACCTGCTGGTTTTTTGCGTAAAATCTTGTAACGAAGAAACAGGTTCAACCGTCTTATTGACACTGCCTTCCTCGTCTAGTCTGGTTATTAAATGCACGTACACATACTACGTAGTCCGTCAATTCTTTAGAAATGTTTTTTGTGCATAGAAATTTTTAAATACGACTGACTTGACCAACCACAGTCACATTCCCATAAATCATAATAGGTATTTTTCTTTGGTAAGTTTTTTTTCAAATCGACGGTATTGGCAAAACTTACTTCGGAAGGTTTTTTCGCAAGAATTTTACCATCCGTGAACTGAACTGGATTGAATAATATTATGGAATTAGCATTTAATGAGTTTAAGTCTGAACTAGAATTCTAAACGATGGACAAATGCAAAAAATGGCCTCCAGTAAGAAGCAACATTGAAAGAATTTGAGCAAGGCCTGTTAACAAACATTTTAATTGTTCTTATATATTGTGGGAATATTTTTACCGACGGACCGTGAGTAAAATTTTGCATCGGTGAGCAATGCAGCAGCCAAAGCACCTCTTCAGTCAGCATCAGCATGCCATTAAAAGCACTTCATGGAAATAATGCTATAGGCTTGCCTTCGTGTATATATGATGCTGCTTGATATTTGATGGAAAATATTAGATTTTCAACAACAAAACTGTTTGAGTTTGAAGGTGACGTTTAATGAGTCATTCCCCCATTTCCCTTCCCCAACATTTCATTTCAAAGACAAGACTTAGCAGCCTTCGCATAAAAAGTATAATTCCATTACATAATCAATTACATGAATTTTTGCTGATATAATCATTTCCCATCATCAATGCCTTCTTTCTTTCATTTTCCTTCGTTTTTGCCCAAGCAAGTACGTCATTCCTTATCATGTTTTGATTTGCGGTTGCATAAAAAATTTAATAATTTGTTTCACGTGCTAAAATTAAATATCCGCTTGTATGTACATAAAATTAAAACCTGGATAGGATTAACGTTATTTTTTTTATATTTGATTGGCGTTTAAGCATTTTATTTTTATACAATTTAAGTATCACAGAAAGCAGAAATGACTTGATCTCCACAATAAAATAAAATAAATTTAATAAATTACTGACATCACAGAAAGTATTGTATTATTTCTCTCGCATCGTTGTATTTTATCCTAATGAATGTCATCTATTAAATCAATCTTAATAATCTATCCATTCAATTAAAATCGTAACTATAAGCGTATAAATGCAATTGACAGTTTAAGATTTATATATAATAGTAACAATAATTAATACTCAAATGTATTTTGAGAACTGTTTTATTAAAACATTATGCATTGCTGTTTGGAAGGTAAGAATGTAAAGTTGAGCTGGATATGGTAAGAGACCCTGACCGTTTGCTGAAGAGGAGAGTGGTCTTTGGAATAGGAATGCTCTTCTTTCGAAGTTTTAGCCACTTCCGTCCCTTGAAAATAACAAAACAAAAAATAATAAAAATAAAATTCTTTAGTTAAGAGAGTTATTTAAGGGGTAGCAGAGAGGAGATTTATTTATTTTCTTTCGTTGAAGTAAAAAGGAGATGGAAAGAAATATTTAATCAGTACTGGTTATTATTATTTAATCAGAAGCGTTAACGTAGAAATATCATCACGAGGAATATCTGAGACCTTGATGGGAAGGGGAGGAAATATTTAATAAGCAAAGATTAGATTAAGCATGAAAAGGTGTAATGATAACAGTCACAGAGGATGAGCTAGTATTTTAGTTCTTTTGTAATAAGAAACTTGAAGATACCTGTCCAAAAGTTCGCAAATGTCTAGCCACATTCTTCCACGATTGTCTCACACAAGCAAAAGTTAAATCTGGAACTGCACATGCGACGCTCACTAATATCATGAGTAACCAGAAGGAAACGGACCCCAACATTTTAAAGTACACATTACGAAATTCGCCAGAATCTACTACTCCGAACCTGAAACAAACACAAAATATTTTCAATATTTATTGCATTTTTAGCTTAGCTATATTTACCAAATCATAGGTGATTTTGCGTAATGTCTTACGTGTTCGCCTCTCCATATATAGACGTTATAACGAAATATGTGATGAAAGAAAAAAGCTGAGAGCCTAGATACCACCACGTCAAGTATTTTGTTTCAACGGCCATCTAGAAAAAAATAATTTTGTCTTTATCCCTTCGTTAATTAAACTAAGACCATTATATTAAAAACTGACATTTTGCAAAATGTTTTAATTACCTTAAGATTTGTAGAAATAACAAGTCCCGAAAATACTACTGCACCGAAACTACTGAGATTGTCCATCGAATCAAAATTATCCCATGCGAAATATGGGAGGTAGTAAATCACTGCAGAGTGCCACAAAGATGATAAAAACCACGGGAGAAAGCTTTTCGCCGTCATCAAGGAATTCTTCTTGTTTTTCTTGTAAAGATGTGGGTTTCTTAGAAGAGTTTCTGCCGAGTAGGGTTGTTCCAGAAGACCATAAAAGAATATTGGACAGGAAGCAAAGAAAATGTTGTACATCATCAGAAACAGTCCATTAAAAATTGCCTGCAGAATCCACAAATAAAGTCATAAGCTTGAGTTTAAAAAACTAAAACAAAATAAAGAGAATAAATATTCAGTAACTTATGGCAAACTGAAAAATGAAAAACTTACTTGAGTTGAAAAATTGGAATTGAAGGAAAAGAAGAACTGTGGCATTACAAAAACAACATTTTTGTAGAAGAAATAATTAGCCAAGTTAGCCAACCGGACATAGTACCAATGACCATGTACTAAGACGGCTCTCCTCAAATGTCCGAATTTTGCAATGGCAAAGTCGGCGCATCTTCGAAAAGCTTTCATGGAAACTTCACGCAGTAATTCTGAACACTGCCTGAAAGCAACCGCTAAACTATCGCCGTCGATAACGAAACAAGTGTTGTCTGAGGCATCTATCTGCTCTCTTATTTGTATGAATTTGTCGCAAATTTCATTCGGATCTGAGGATTTGCTGACAATATATTGTTTGGTGGAAGCTGTGATTAATCCACATGAAACAGCGACATTAACTCCAGTTTCCAATTTGTCTCCAGTCAACATCCACACTCGAATCCCGGCTGCAGCGAAGGCCTGCAGTGTTTCAGGAACAAAGTCTTGTAGTTGGTCTTCTACTCCTGTTGCTCCAAGTAAAGTCATGTGATCTTCTATGGTACTGTAGACCTCTCTTACTTTCTCCTGTCTGTTTTTTATCAGGCGCCTCGCAGCTCGTAGGTTTGTGTTGAATGAATCGTACTCTGCATCTGTCAGTTTCCTCACTCCAACTGCCAAAGTTCTTAACCCCATCTGGAAATCCATCAATTTAATACTTATAACCTTTTATCTAACCACATAATATTGACATTTATTTAGTTCCGCAGATGCGCAAATATAATTTTAGGTTACCAAAGCGTAATCCATAACATGTTTCAGCGTTTCATGCGTTGGTCCATTATCACACCTGGGAATAATCGTTGACTCTGCACCTTTTGTGAGCAACCACTTTTCACGCTTTGGATTTTCAACGATCACAGACATACACTTTCTATCTGTAATGCAATTTCCAACAGTTAAAATAACACAGTATTTTATTAATACTTTTCCCAAAAGCTTTTGCTGATTTATTTTTTATTTGGTAGAAAAGTGTGAAATACCTGCGTCGAATTCTAAATGCATCAATCTTTTGTATCTCTCAGGTTGTCCATTAACTTCCAGAGTCATTTCATCTTCCTTTTCTCCTCGATATACTATCCCTAATCTAAATTAATAATAAATAAATTAATTATTGTTAACCAAATAGCAAAGCATCATGTCATGTATCCACATATTAAAAGCACTTACTGTTCACAAGACTCCAACAAAGCCTTTTCATCGGGACTAGAAGCTTGAAACTCCATCTCCGTAGCTCTTTGAAAGTCATTATTTCTGAATCCAGAGGGCTCAGGAGTTACCAAGCTTTCCCTCCTCCTTTCTAATTCCGATTTTTTCTCTTTCTTCAGGAATCTCAGATCAGTGAATGAAGTCTTTTGTGGGCCCATATCAAAGCTATGTCTTCTTTTTGGTACAACTTGAACTGAATGACACAAAGCCAGCGTCTTGAAAAATGTAAGAACCTTGTCATGTTGAAAAATATTTTCCGGGCGACTATTCGGAGTAGGCTTATGACTAGTTGGATCAATCAAGTACAATTTACGGTCCGCTCGATATTCATATCGTAAGGATTCAATTGAACAGTGACGAAATTCCATTACATTTTGCGTTAACGTGCCAGTTTTGTCAGAGAATACGTATTCAATTTGGCCCAGCTCTTCATTGATATCGGAAGTATTGCAGAGAGGTTCTCGCCCTTCCTCGTCAACCATTTCTTGATCCCAAACGAAAAACTTGCTTCCCAAAAACTTTTGCAACTCTAAATGAAATCAAAACAACAAGTCCAACAATTCAATTAATTGGCTTCCTAAATTAGATTTCGAAGATATTATCATTTTATAACTGTGTATTAGTACCTATTGTGACGTATAAGGATATCGGAATTACATAATTGAAAAGTATAATGAAGGACGCTATAGTATTGAGGATTCCCGTAACGTCTTTGGCTTTACTATCGTCGGTGTACCATGTACCCGAGCCTTGTATTAAAAATGAAAATCACAAATCAATATGAGAATATCTTAAAAAGATATAAATCATCATCTATGTTTAATGGCTCAATTAGTAAATTACCATGCGTTCCGGGATACCAATCCACAGTAAAGTGCATTATATTACAGAATGTGACAATCGTAGCTAGCAGACAGACGAAGAAAATCAGATAATAATTTACCGCTCTGTAATTGAAACGAAATTCATTCATAATAATTTCATTACTTAATTATGATTGGAGTTTGCAGGGAGTAAATGATTTTGTATTTATTTGTCAATTACTTTTCTACAGTGGAAAACTTTGATTGACTTTTTTCCGAGTTTTTCGCAAGTCTTGTGTCTTTCCCGGTGTAAACCACGATCCCGAAGATAAAATCCGTATTTTTTAGTCTTGTCCCTCTCAAAACCAAATTTTCCATTGACAAAGGAATTGAAAGAAAGTCAGTCATTCCTTGGCGAATAATCCCACTCATGAGCTCAGCGAAGTAGTCTTGTTTGGATTTTGATGCCTTAAGAAATTCAGGACAGGATGCATGTAATTATAGCGTTTGTTGAATAACGTTGAATAAAATTCAGAAGATAATTTCAAATTAATTTCTAAAAAGAAACAATTTTTACCCCTGCTGCTGTTGCTTTATTGTCTTTATTCAAATCTGCCATTGATTCAGAAGGAGACCAATGCATTTCTTCTAGTTTACTCGCCGGAATAAGAAGGGATCCATTGAATTCGTACAAATCTTCGTTGGGTTGCTCGCACTCGACAATTATGTGAAGATGGTTTAAGTTTTCAACAGTTTTAAAATGAGGAAGACCAGACGGACAATATCGCAGTTTTAAATTAGTTTCTCCGTCAAGATTAGCGGTGTTAATTTGGCATCTAAGGAACTCGTCACTGCAGCCTAATAACAGCATGTCTGTTGGCACTTGCTCATCAGCTTCCAGCTTTATTATGTCACCCACTTGAATCTCTTTTGATTTAATCTCCTGTAAAATTGCGTGATCATAAAACAAGTAAATAATTAAATAAGTGTATAACATGAGAAACTTTTCAGAATTTTTTATTTCAGCATCAAATTGTTAAACATATTTTTTTAATTACCTTAAGTTCTCCTTGCCTTACGATTTTAACGCGTCTATTATTAACTTGTTCGTCGCTTTTATGCCTTAGCCAATCTTCATAACCTTGCTTAATGGCAGTAACACATATTATTACAGCTAATGGGGCCACCGCAGTTACGGGGTTAACTGGACTGTCAATGCTTGCCTAAAACGAAACACCAGAAAAAGGTTTAATAACAATGCATACACAAAACAGTCTGATTGATTAATCATAATAAATGGAATTCAATTTTTAAAAAAATTAATTACTTGAATGACAGCTATCATTAAAAAATAAAAGTTGACTACTCTTCGAAATTGCTCAAAGAGATTTTTTGGTAAAAAATTCCATACCGTGTACTGTTAAAAAGAAGATCCATCCAATTATGCTTTTCAATTGATAATAACTGTCTTGTTTCTTTACCTCTGACTGAGTAAAAGATAAACCGTTTGGATAGAATCTCACCCTTGATGTAGTGACTAAATTATTTGGAAACTTTTGTTGTTGCGCTTCTTGGCTTACAGTTGCTTTGTTAGGAACTTTTGGTGCGATAGAGTGACGCCTCACTGACTTAGGCCTAGGTCTATCCTCCTCCTCCTCTTGTACCCCACCACCTCCATCCTCGCGCTTCGGTATACTACTAACATGAGATTGTTGCGAAAGCTGGGTAGTTATTGATTTACGAACTAAACTTTTTCTACTACCACCACTATTTTTTAAAGGCTCGGCATCACCATCCCTTAAGTAAGGAACCTCTCCTTTATAAATTCTCCTTAAAGTTACTGTGTCTGTACTTGATTTCTTGTTCCAAAAGAATTTCTGAAACATGACCAATTAATCAAATAATTTAAAAATTATCAATCACTAGTAAATTCTTTTCTGATTCCTTCTTTTTAATAGTGAAGTGGGTAGTGGATTACTCACCATGATAAAATACTGTTCTATAGTAAAACTTCCAATATGCCACTTTCCAAAATAGGTTAACTGTTATGGTGCAACATGAAGGTCTTGAAGTGAACACTGTAACTGGATCATGAGGGAATCTCCATTTGACTATCACAATACTATGGCTACTAGTACTGCTACAACACCTATGATAATGGTTTTGATAATAATCTGTAAAATCAATTTAAAAACGGAAGATAAGACATAAAGTTACTCATTCACACACGCATTGAGAATTTGCCATTGTTATTTACATTTCCTTACTACGCTATGTATGTAAACTAAGTTTAAATCGAGGTATCAAATGATATTTTTCCAAAAAATGTAGGATTCCCTACGCATGCATGATGACTGACTAACTTACTGATGTGAGATTAGATAAAAAGGGGTAACTTGAGAGGACAATCCCTAACCTGCCTGCATGAAAAACAATCTTCCATAAATTCCAAATATTATATTGCTGTACTATCGTTTCAATTAACTATCTGCATATTTCGCTATTATTTATACACTTCAATCAAACTACACTTTCTCGGATCCCTGTCCTTCAACTGCAAAATTTTATCTAATCATTTTATACACATGTACTTATCTGACTTGCTTCTATTTACGTAATCAAATTGTTTGAAGCAAATACTAATAATAAAGCTCAAGATTCTTTGTAAACACCAATTTACATCGGGAGAGTTGTGTCCCTATCTAGTTTCACCACCAGTTAAAACAATCTGATTCCATGTATAAAAACCGTTAGCACGCAAATTAGTAATAACTAATGATTGTCCTACAAAAGTTCATTACGCTTCAACTTTCCAGATAAAAAATTTAGACGCTGCTCGTTTGTTCCTGTCATTGTTTGCTCACTTTTATATAATGCAGTATAAACACTTACACACAGCAAGCAAAAAGCACTTACCTTTTAACAGAAAATGCTGAGCCTACCTAACGATAATGATGCAGGACGTACGTAAGAAATGTGATAAAGTTGTCCACTGATATTCCAATCGAACAGATTTTTTGACAGAGATTCGTCTATTGACACACAGCATTATTGCTTCTTCCAAGGTTTCAGTCTAACATAATATGTTTCTTAGATACTTCACTCTAACTAGCATCAACATTAACCACTCACCTACGGCGTTTTAAAAAAAATAGCCATATATAATTTCACAGAAGCATTAGATGCGGTAGCACTGATTTACTTTTGGACACTATCATAACTAGTTTCCAAAATACCACATCTGCTGCTGCGCTTGATAACCCAAACAAGCACATTTGACGCAATCAATTATTGGATTGACTGAAATCGAGGAAACTTCACCAAAATTGATAAGTAAATTAACATAGCTTTTTACTTTATGGGGTTGCGTTTTTCTTTGAAAGCAGTCCAAAGTTAGAAACGCAACACCAGTCTAAGAGATTGTTTTAAAATGAAATGAAAGACGCACTTTTGTCGGTTAATATGACGAATTTTTCGGGTTTTCTAATTTAAAGCATTTGAAAATCGATTTTGCCCCAACAATTTGATGAAATTTTGAAGAAACATCAAGTTCAGTGCCGCAGCATTAATGGTTTGCTTAACTTTTACAGGATCTTCTCATTTGTTGACTTTGAGTATTTCATGTAATGTCATAGTCGTGTTCGCGTAGTTTTTCTTTTGTTATACAAAGGAGGAGGTGAAAAAGATGTAGAAAATGGCTATATAATAACAAGTGCAATTGTCTGCAATAAATGCGTCTTGGGAGGGAGTATGAGTATTACCTCTTTCATGAGCTTACTTCGATGCGACGCTTTTTGTCTACATTTTCAAACTTTAGACGATTGTGCAGCTTTTAGCTTTTTACGCTACTACGCACTCATACAGCCCGATATTTTATGACTTGACGAGATTACAATTTAATTTTTTGGGTACACAGTTTTGTGGGCATTGACAAAAAAAATGTAGGCAGAAGGTATAGCTTTGTTGATAATTACAAGCATCATATTTTTTAAACACTTCATTGTAGTACCTTTTTATCCATCGTCGCCGTCTTTTATTATATCACGAACTGAATCTGAACTAAAATCGTAAGACGACAAATATGAACATGCTCATAATATTTTTCGTCCTCTGCATATTATACAATTTCATTTGACTGTTGTGCTGTAGTCACCCATTCACAGAATATTATATTTTCACTATTTTCCTGGCATAAAAAAATCTTAAAACGATTGAAAAAAATTTGGAATGAAATGGAATGGAACAGGTTTGTTTAATTAATCAGCACTTTCCTTATGATTCAAGTCTCACTTCAGTGACAAGCGGATGGTGATGATGAAATGACGAAATTCAATTTATTTATTTATTCGCCAAACATATGGCTGATTTATGATCAGTCAGTTTGTTAGTCAGATTCTTCAAATCTTTAAAAATCCATAATCAATCCTTCAAAACAACCATCAAATCACATGCGAAAAATATTATCAGAGCAATGTTTGCAAACGGACTGTCACAACGTTTTGATTATATTTCTCCAACTCAAGAATAAACCTTCAACTTACATTGCACTTAAAAGAATATACATAAGCGACTTGAAGAAGAACTCGAGAGGATTTGCCTTGAATTTGAAGAGATTAGTTGGCAACTTTGATCTCTCTGGACAAATATTCAGGACACGCGTACTCAAGAAAAACTCTTGAGAAACTAAACAGGTTAATTCATAATAGCATGTTTTGCTCATGCTCAGGACGAAGTTTAAATGGCAAATTAATTCGGGAGCTGCTATTAAATTGTTAACTTCAGCCATTTACAAAATTTTTACTAAATGTACAAAAGCTTATAAAACATTTTGGAACAATGGCCATCTTTCCTACGCCCAAAATGTCAAGCTGTTGTGGAGAAGAAAGTACTTCAAGACAACGTAGCATCAAATTATTGCAACGTAATCACAAAAGACGACATGGCATTTGCGCAAAAATTGTATTTGTCCAACGTATCTTAATTGGGGTAAATTGATCTTTATTAAATCAGAATTCTTTTTATAACAATCCCATAGTCTCGTTTCAAAATTGTCAAAGGAAGATATGTGCCTGTTTAGTTTCAACAAACTACCTGTGATATCTAATACAATTCGAATTGCGTAGGCCGAGAGATAATTGTGACAGAAATGACATAAATTAGAATTGACTGCCTTTCTTCCATTCCTTATTAAATCACGTGACTTGTCAAAGTTAAATTATATTTAAGTTGACAAATTGCGGATATTATTACACTAAAGACTATTATGAAAGAATCAAACCGGGAAGTCGCAAATTGTTATACAACTGAACCATGCTCATGCTCACTGATCGTGGTGAACATTTTGCATACCTAATCAGATTATTAATCAAATTTAAGATGAACGCTGATAAAAGATCGAGTCAAAATTGCTTACGTTAAAGCAAAGAGTATGATCTATCATAATAATACATAAATCTTTTCAACGTGGAAACTTGTGTACAGATTTTTATTACGTCAATTAAGAAGATATCAACGGAGCTTTGCAAATGTTGCCGTATGATATGATGGAATGGAATATTTAATTAATAAATAATAAATACTCGATATTAGCTAAATAGACTATGAATTAGGACAAGGTCGTATTATTATTAAACAATTAAAGCGGCTTTTATTAAAGTAAGTAGAATCAAATGAGACGTGGCAGTTAATATCGCTTCTTTTACTTTAGGTGCTGCCACATCGATTTGAAAACTTCTTTTACTATTCCTGTTGAATGTTAATGTGTTTGTGGATTAACTTAACTTGACATGCTAATCTGAGAGTAACACACTGTAACTGGACATATTTTCTTAGCGTTTTGTTAGTCTTTGTTAGTTTGTTGTGTATGCAATATACTTACAAATCTGATAATTTAATGTATCGATGACATGGAGTAACAACTTGTATCTTTGTTAAATTCATATTTTCTATGAATTTGTCTTAAATCCAATTGACCAATTAACCGCACTTCTAAAATAACGATTGCACTTTGTTGAAAAAACTTTGGAAGTTAACTTTCTAAATATTTACAGAACCAAATAATATTATTTGCTAACAAAAATAAGCATAAATTGTAATACCAGTAGTTGAGTTTTTATTCAGTTGAATAAAGTTGCATAAAGTGAATAAACTTACTTTCGGAAAATAGGCGGAAGTTAATAATGCAGCAAATGTCAACAACGTTTCGCTTGTATTATCAAACACTTCACTTCTACTACTACACAACCAAAGCACTACACTAGTAATGAAAATAGCATCAACGAAGTGAACTTTTTGGGTTTTTGAGTCATCCATTGTTGCCGCAAATTAGCCTATTAATATTCACATCGAAGATCATGTTTGCAATAAAACTTCGATGACAATGACCTTGTCTATTGCTAAAACGGAACTCAAGTGTCTCATCAAACCTTGCTGTAAGGTACTAAACTAGCAGGCAATATACAGAAAAGTACCAAATG
The DNA here is from genome assembly GCA_027744475.1 of Lepidocyrtus cf. sotoi NNG-2020. Taxonomy (NCBI): domain Eukaryota; kingdom Metazoa; phylum Arthropoda; class Collembola; order Entomobryomorpha; family Entomobryidae; genus Lepidocyrtus; species Lepidocyrtus cf. sotoi NNG-2020. Next base: position 14,137 of record JAHZNJ010000774.1, on the reverse strand, counting down.
GAAATTTACAATCAGTCAGGAATTACAATACAATCCATAAGCATTTTTTGTTTAGGAAATTAATAAACAGGGATTTTTTGATAATGCACAAACGCAATAAACGCATTGCTAGAAAAAATGCTGCTTTCAGATTTTCAACAGATAGAGTTCCCAGCAACGTCTGAAAATCAACTGCATTTTGCAATATCTGCACAAAAATATTGTAACTGGTTAAAAACGCAGTAAAACTATATTCTTAAAAGATTCTCATGGCACAGTGGAGCATAGCATACACATTACGAGAGCACAATAAACATCTTCTTTAGTGGTATAGATAAGCATGTTGGATTTTAATTACTGAAGATATTTTCATTTAGGATGAAAAAATCCTCAGCAGAGCTATATTTCGACCGACTTGCGGTTTTTTGTTGTTCCTTATCCGTCTGCGTCTGTACTCTCTGTGCTAATAAGTATAGTTTGGTTTGCTTGAATAAGCATATTTTATACAGCGTTGTTCTTCGGCTGCTGTTGTTACTGCTGACCACTGAAGTAACAAAGATGAAAAGGAGGAACAACGATAACGAAATCCATATCCTTCATAGTATGAAATGTACTGATGCGTAGCGTGTACACTTTTTTCAGTTCTTCATTTGCCATTAGTTGATAACTTTCTGCCGGGCTCGCTCATCAGATTGACTCCTAATGAGAGCTTATGAGCTGTATAAATGCGTGCGATATTATTAATTCAAAACAATCATGGAATGCCCTACAACCACGTAGAACATGTAGATAATTTTATGCACTCGCTTTAAATGTTTGTAGGTCTACTTGGTGATTCATCTCTGGGGATTTACTACGTGCTTTACTGGCATCGGGCATACTGATTAGTGTTTATTAAAATGCATAATACTTATACTTTTTTGGAAGAAAAAAACAACAATTGAAAAAATTCCCCTTTGTTTTGTACGCATAAAAAATTAAATGTTATGCAAGCCATCGGCTAAAAAGGTAGTTCAATTGCTTGTGACATATCTTTAACAAATTCATATCATATCCGATTTTTTGAGTATTTTATTTTACACTACGGTTACTTTATTTGCGTTCGATAAAATTTATACATTATTGTGCTAAAACTTTATTGAAGCATGAAAACGTACATACGGCTTCAAAATAAATGAATCTATAATAATTCCAGGCCTGTAGTTGTCTCATCTTCACCCTTTTAAAACCCAACTAATTATAAGTGAATTACAACTTACAACATAAGTAATAGAAAGTTGTCTAAAGCTGATTTAATTTCCATGAAAATCGGTACACTTCAAATAATATTTAATGACAAACAAAGCCAAAGTGTGCGAAAGCATTAATGAGTAAATGCATACATATCATACAGTTTTTTTTATTTTAATTTGGCAAAACATTGTCGTTTGCCCTCATCATAATTCTGTTCTTACCGTAATCTCACCTCACACGGCGTCACATATTATGGGATGCTGCTTATAGTATAGTACCTCGTACTAATTCATCGCTGTTGAATATTCAGAAGCGTACTTTTGTCGCACGGCACACAGCACAAGTTATTTGTTTGCAATTAATTTCGCGAAAATAATGTTGCAAATATTACACATTAATATTTTACTGATTTATTTTTATCACAATAACATCACATCCTAAATCAACATAATATACTATGCTTTACAACAGGATACGAGCTTGGAAATCCATGAAAAACAGTTTGAATGTGGATTTCCAGAAGAATATCAAAGACTTGACGGTTGACGCCCTACCTTTTTATTGTCAGTTTTTCGTTCATGTAAGTAATAATAATTTTACCAGGGTTTTATTGAACAGGAAGAGCACTGACTTTAGTGGCGTTATAGATGACGTAAAGCAAGGCAGTCATAGTCTCTGAATAGCTCTTTTCTACTACTGAATTAGATTTGATTTGTTTTAGTAGGTATTACAAAAACATTCTGAAAATATTATCGTGAATATCGCCATCAAGAAGATGAGTCCTTCATTTCGTTGCACAGAGTTGCAGAACAATGTCAAAGAACTAATAATAAGTCGATGTGACAAGACAAACAAACGAAAAATGAAGATATTAGCGATGCCAATGCAATTCATGTCATTTGGACACGTCATCAAAAATTTTCACATCATATTCTTTGTCCTTTCGAGTTTATGTGAAAATACGCAAAAAGTCAGCTTTTAAATTTTGTTTCCCTAAACAAGGTCCAATGAAAAATAACATTTTATGAAGAAAATGATTACGCATTTTCCTAAATGTTTTTCTTAACAGTCGACAAGCACATTAAAATTTGCCATACATAAACCACACAACCCACCACAAAAAACTACGCTGACCATGCCCAAGGAATGAAGATGATTCGTCATTCATTTCATTATTATTGCTTTATGAACTGCAATAACAATATTAACAGTCCTTCTTGTTGTTATTAAATTAAATTTGCAAGATTTTCCTTTAAACTAAACTGAAAAGTCACTTACTTTCAGTTTGCAAACCATCATGTTCATTAGGTTTTCAACTAAATACTGCAAACAACTCATGTAAAAAAGTAAAAATTTCATTTATCTATTAAAACGAAAAGCGTATTTGAACAAAACGCTTTGAGTGTGTAGTCTTTTTCTGCTATAGTGTGATTCAAGAAATCATCCCTAATTCATTTTCATTTACCTATGCAAAAACTGAAGCTATGTATTTACGATTTTGTTTTACGATGAGATATTTAGCCGTTACTGTAATAAATTAATAATATTCCAACTTAAATGTCTAGTCTGAACTCTGAAGTAGCACACCTAACTCAACTCATTGTGAATAAATTTGAGATTGGCTAATTGTAATTGCTGTATTAACAGATTCCACGATAATTTGCTTTTATAAAACAATTCAGTTTAGTTAAAACAAAACGTTATACATTTATAATCGTATTTACTTTTTACAAGTATCAGTTTCTCAAAGCTTGTTTTCCAATAATGTTGTTATTTTCGTTTCTGAAACACTATGCAGAAATCCAACATTTTTATTCGTTTTCTTATTCTGATAAAACTTCTGTTTGTCGTCTACTCCAAATTCTATGTAACCCGTCAACCAAAGAGAAAGAAACTAACTATTCATACTAATGCATGAAAAACAAACAAAAAAAACAACGTAAATTGCAAAAAAATTCTTCCAACAGTTCCATCCATGTCCCAGGGCGTTCAGTGCGGTTGAGTATTTCCAGACTTCATAGCGTCTAATTATAAATTTTATTCGCAGAAGAAGATTAGATTTGTCCTCAGAAGATTTGAAGAACGTACTATGGGGAATGACCGAATGTGGAAAGCTGAGACAGAAACCAAATACACGAGTACTGTACGACTGTAGTTTTTATTATTCTAAAATGCTGATTTATTCACGCAAACACGATGCAATGATTCTGATTGTTGATAGCATCATTAAATTAAACAATGACGACGCGACGATAAGCTTGCTATTTTTTCTGCTAGTTTCAACAAAGCAAATATAAAATGTCAAACACGAGCTAGACTAAAACACGGAAAATAATTTAACTTTTCACGATCAAATATCATCACATCACAATGCATGCGGTATTGAAATAGTACTGAAATTACATTTTTCTTGCATCGTGCATAATTATACCCCTACTTAATGTGACGAACTGAAGCATGGCTGGAGGCAGAAAGTTTTCTGTTACTATATTGGCCATTAATGTTTTTGTTTATAAGGAATGGAAATAGTGCGAAAGGAGGGAGGTGGTACATAGGTTGGTGTAGGTTTACAATGAACGTAAAACCATCCTCTCATTTTTCTTGCAGATCATTACAAAATGGTTTATTAAAAAACTTTTTATCAACCTACACAACACAAAGAAGAAACATTTATTTCGATACCGCACGTAAGTCATTTATACAAAAGAATTACATCATCATTAAGAGAGTCATATTAGATTGTTTGAATCTGGATCTTGGCTTGTACACGTTGGCTTGATTAAAATTAAAATCGATTTAATTACTTTCTCTACTATTGTGATATTTTTATAACTGTACAAAAAATTATACGGTGCGTCAAATTATGGAATCATAACATACAATATTATGGTTAAGAATAGGAGCTAGATTAAACAAAAAAAACTTTGTATGAGTTTAAAAATGTAAATACATGAAATAGAAGTATTTACGTGCAAATAATTTTTCATTTTAACCGTAATGTATCGCCAAGCGGGTTGGGCTGGATCCCAGTTGAGTTAATTTGATGCTTATGAAACTTAATTTAATATTTTAATTCGTTTGATTCACGATCGAAAGTTTGTAATAGTAATATGCAATAATAATAAAATTAAAACCGTTGGATGCCATAATATACAAAGCTTGATTCCAGGTTTTGTTTTTTAAAGTAATGGTTAAATTTTTTGTAATAAAATGCAAGCCATTTTGAAGAAATATAAAAGGGAGCATCATTAGCTCATCTTTAGGTATGTAGATAATTAAACTTCATTAAAAAGTTAACAATTTATTTTCTCTTGTCCACACGTCGTATTTGTTGAATAGGAATGGATTGAAATAACCGTGCCTTGAATAAAGCAGTGCACATATCCGGGATTGCAGAGAAGACGCTCACTAACAACATCAACAACCAAAAGGAGACAGACACCATAATTCTGAAGTACACATTACGGAGGTCACCAACTTCATATCCAATTACCGAGCTGAAATAATAACCACGCATTAAATTTTTGAGAATCTTAGTTAAACAAATCTAATTTCATTAAAAGTCGAATAAATAGGTTCCTTACAAGTCCATCTCTGACCATATAGACGTTATAATGAAGAACGTGGTGAAGGAATAGACTTGAGCTGCAAGATACCACCACGTAAAATATGTTGTTTCAATGGCCATCTAGATAGAGAGCAGCATTGCATTATTTTGAGTTAGTTAACCTTAAAATACGCTTAGCTATAACCTATGCATTAAATTCAAAATCATTCACATTGTAAGTATAGTTTACCTTAAGATTTGTTACAATGATGAGTCCGATAAAGACTATTGTGCCGAAACTACTGAGATTGTCCATCGAATCAAAATTGTCCCATGCTAGATATGGGAGGTAGTAAATAATTGCAGAGTGCCACAAAGCTGAGAAAACCCACGGTAGGAAATTTTTCATCGACATTAGAGCATTTTGCTTGTTTTTCTTATAAAGATGAGGGTTCTTCAAGAGGGTTTCTGCAGAGTAAGGTTGTTCCAACAAGCCATAATAGAATATGGGACACGAAGAAAAGAAAATGTTGTAGGTCATTAGAAACACCGCATCAAATAGTGGCTGTAAACCAAGAGCATTTAATGGGGTAAGTAAATCTTAAGTATTATGCATGAAATAGTTTCAATAGTAGCTTCAATTTGAAATAATGAAATATTGCGAACCTCAGTTGCAAAACTAGAATTGAAGGAAAAGAAGAACTGGGGCATTACAAGAACGACGTTCTTATAGAAGAAATAATTGGCCAAGTTAGACAGCCGGACGTAGAACCAATGACCATGTACTAAGACGGCTCTCCTCATATGTCCAAATTTCGAGATTGCAAAGTCAGCACATCTTGCTGCTTGTCTCCCTTCCTTGCCAAGAAGTCCTATTCCAATATGCGCAGCTAGAATCATGGCACAATCATTTGCTCCATCTCCTACCGCACAGCAAATTGGACGACCAGATGAATTCTTAACCATTTGCACTACCTGAGCCTTCTGGAGAGGAGCCATTCTACAACAAACAACTCGAAAAGCTTTCATAGAAACGTCACAAAGTAGTTGGGAACAGCCGCTGAATGCCGCTGCCAGGCTTTCTCCATCAATAACGAAACAAGTGTTTTCCGAGCCATCTATAATCATCTTCGCTTTGATTTGTTTAAGTTTTTCACAAATTTCTTCTAAATCAGGACATTGGTCGATAATATATTGTTTGGTGGAGGCCGTGATTAATCCACATGAAACGGCGACATTGACTGCGGTTTCCAACTTGTCTCCCGTCAACATCCATACATGAATCCCGGCTTCAGCAAAAGCCTGTAGTGTTTCCGGGACATGGTCTTGTAGTTGATCTAATACCCCAGTTGCTCCAATCAAAGTCATGTGGTTCTCTATTCTGCTGTATAGCTCTCTAATTCTTTCGTGTCGATTTTTTAACAAGCGTCTTGCCGCACGTAGTTCTGCATGGAGTTCGTCGTATTCTGAGTTTGTGAGTTGCCTGACTGCTACTGCCAAGGTTCTTAATCCCATCTGAAATTAAAAATAATAAAAAAATTAATCGTGTACGAAACCCCGAATCGGCATATTTTTCTATTAATTTTGAAAGTGTAAACATTTTGGTGAAAACGGTAAATCATACCAAAGCGTAGTCCATGACATGTTTCAAAGTCTCACTCTTAGGTCCATCATGACAACGGGGAACAACACTTGACTCGGCCCCTTTGGTGAACAACCATTTCTCCCCGTCTTGATTTTCTACAATGACTGACATGCATTTTCTATCTAGAGGACAGTATACGAAGGTAGTTGAATTAGACTCAACAAAATAAACATTCCGCTTTTAAAAAAGAATAAATTGCGATAAGTTAATAAGGTTACTTTTTTATACGTAAATTGCTTTCTAACAATTACCTGCATCAAATTCTAAAACCATTAATCTTTTATATGTCTCAAGCTGCCCACCCACGTCTAAAGTCAGTAAATCTTTCTTCTCGCCACTATAGATTATCCCCAGGCTGCATTTAAAAGCAAACAATTAAGAAAATACTTTTTTTTTATAAGAAATCAAATTGTTTAAACCGTATATACTTACCTTTTGCAAGACTCCAATAGCGCTTTTTCATCAGGGCTTGACGCTTGAAACTCCAGTTTAGTTCCAGCCTGAAAATCCTCAACCAGGAGATTCTGTGATGTATCTTCAACAGTTGAGCTGGAACTATCACTTTGAATTGCTAACTCCATTTTGTTCTCATTCATAAATATAGCTGAATATTTCGTTGTAGGTGGTGGCCCGATTTCAAAGCTGTGTCGTCGTTTTGGCACCACTTGTACAGAGTGACAAAGCGCTAGAGTCTTGAAGAATCTGAGTACCTTCTTATTTCCTAGTATGTTTACCGGTTGAGCATCCGGGAGCTGGGCGTCATTGTTCGGCTCAATGGAATAAAGTTTTTGATCAGTTCGATACTCATAGCGCAAAGCTTCGATTGAACAGTGGCGAAATTGCATAACATTTTTTGTCATTGTGCCAGTTTTGTCAGAGAATAGATATTCGATTTGGCCCAGCTCTTCATTCAGATCCGAAGTATTGCATAGAGGCTCACGTCCCTCTTCGTCTACCAATTCGTGGTCCCATACGAAAAATTTGCTTCCCAAAAACTTTTGCAGTTCTGCAAATAATGCAAATTAATATTTATTTTATTTTATATAACATCAAAATCATTAAATAAGCGTAAAAAATAGTTTAAAATAGAATTTTCATTTTGGTTCTTCCTTACCGATCGTCACATATAAAGAAATCGGAATGATGTAATTGAATAGAATAATGAAAGACACTAAGGTATTCCAAATTCCGTTTGGATCTGTGCTTTTTTCATTGAAGGCGAACCAAGTATCCTTATTATCTGACAATAAAAATAAAAATTGACATAATTATTGACTAAAGCATTCTAAAAAGGATAAAATATTTGTGATTTTACAATCAACTCAGCTTACCCCGTAAGTAAGGTTGCCAATCAAAAAAATAGTGCATAAAAAGGGAAAATGTGGCCAGAGCAGCAAGCATACAAACGAAGAAAAGTAAATAGTAATTTACAGCTCTAAATCAAAAACAGTTAATCAATGTATTTCATTCAATTTCCAATTCCATTCATAGATAATATGTAAATAAAAAAGGTTTCAATATCAAATACTTTTCGACGGTAGAAAACTTGGATTGACTTTTTTCCGAGTTCTTCGCAAGTCTCGTGTCTTTCCCGGTATAAACAACAATTCCTAAGATGAACTCCGTATTCTTCAGTCTTGTTCCCCTTAAAAGCATGTTTTCCATTGACAAAGGAATCTGTAGAAAATCTGTCATTCCTTGACGAACGATTCCGCTCATCAGATCAGCAAAGTAATCATGCTTGGACACTGTCTGTTACAAAATGTAAACGGTTTAGCAAAAAATGTTTGACTTTTGGACAAAAAGGATAAAGGAAGCGATAAGATGTAAAGGGTATTAGTCTTTTTCTTACCCCAGTGTTATTTCCTTTTTTATCCAAATCTGCCGTTGATTCCGTAGGTGACCAGTTCATTTCTTGTAATTTGCTTGCTGGAATAAGTAGTGATCCATTGAATTCGTATAAATCTGCGTTAGGTTGTTCGCACTCAATTATGACATGGAGATGACTTAAATCGTCAATGGTCTTGAAATGTGGGAGACCGGAAGGACAATATCGAAGTTTTAGATTCGTTTCTCCATCCAGATTAGCAGTATTAATTTGGCATCTTAGAAACTCATCACTGCAGCCTAATAGGACCATATCTGTTGGGACTTGGTCATCAGACTCCAGTTTTACTACATCACCTACTTGAATGTCTCTTGATTTAATATCCTGTGACGTTACGAAGATTAAAATTTTTTTGATTACTCTTCTTGATCATGAATCTTTTAATGGAATGGAATAGCATACCAGGAAGAAAGCACTTTCGTAATATTTAGTTACCTTAATAGATCCATCCCTAATAACTTTAACGTGTCTGTTATTAACGTGATCGTCACTTTTGTGCCTTAACCAATCTTCATAACCTTGTTTAATAGCAGTTACTAATATTACGAAAGCTAAAGGGGTGACGACCGTCGCAGGATGAATTGGAGTATCAACGCTTGCCTGAAATTCAATTAAAGCAAAATTTGAAATTCTAGTTAAATTAAAGCTCTACTCTACGACTTATAATTGGATTGATCATTATTTTTTTTTTAGATTTTTTTGATTAAAACTTACTTGAATCACAGCGGTCACTAAAAAATAAAAGTTTACTACTCTTCGAAACTGCTCAAAAAGATTTTTTGGTAGAAAATTCCATGTGTTGTACTAAAAATACAAGGAAATGTTCATCGATATTAAATTTTAATGGATTATGATATTCAGGAGATGCTTAATCTAGCTTTACAAATAATTATGGATAGTTTAGGAATACATAATTACCCTGGATGTAATAACTAAGTTATTTGGAAATTTCTCTTCTTGTTGGATGTCACGTGTTTCCGATTTGGAAGGTTCTAGCGGTGCTGGTGTAATAGAGTGACGCTTCACCGATTTGGGTCTTGGAGTATCTTCGTCTTTCACGTCAACATCATAATCATCCACATCTTCATCCTGTGGCGGTGGCGGAGGACCTTGTTGTCTATCCGGTACATTATTAATACTTTCAGATTTTCGTTGCGATTGCGAATTGGTAGATGAACTGCTAGCAAATTCGTTTTTTGTAGTACTATCCTTTGTTTCAGTTTCGGGTTCTACAGGTACTGCTATATCATCTCCTAATAATGGAACTTCTCCCTTATAAATTTTTCTTAAAGTTTTCTCTGTTTTTGGTTTCGTTTTCCAAAAGTTCTGTGTGATACAAATTAAATTGTTAAAGTTAGTTCTGAAAGTGAAAGTTGACTGTATTTTACTTTTGCTTGTGGGACCGGATGTTTTTAAAAAATATTCTAAATTTTTACCGTTATATTAGGCATGATTGCGGGGTATTGTTACAGAATCCAATATGGCATTTTCCTATAAGTGGCAAAAGTGGCAATATAAGACGGAGGGATGTGAAATGTGTAATCAATTACTGGCATGATGGAGTGGATTCAAGATTTATAATTTCTGCAATTTCAAAAAATTTGTTGCAAATTACAATTTACTTGGCGTTTCTTAGATACTTTCAAACATTTTTTCGGATGCATGTTGGGTTTGCAATGGGTTGCGTAGGTACAAAGGTGTACGTACGTACTAGGCTTTGGAAAAGATTTTCGCTTCATACAATCTCTTATGTATTCTGCATTAGTTTGGAGTTGCATCGGTTGTTACTTCCACGTTCTCCCTTTTTAAAAATATTCTTGATGTTTTTTTAAACTTTGAGATTTTATTTTTTTATGATTTTTTTTGAAAGGGTAAAATTAGCATAGACGCTATAAGGACCAGAATGACAACGAAAAAGAGAAGAGTTCGAAAAAGCCAAAATGGCATTGTATGCATTTGTATTTTAAAGATTGCAGTTGCAAATTTCAATAGCACTAAATAAACTGATGAGATCAAAGCAGTTTTTCTCTCTAGATGATTAATATCAAAAATACTTTTTCTGTTTTGGCCAGAATTTTTTTACAGATTTAGTAAGAATATAATTGTAGTTCTGCATATTATTGAAATAAACGTTTTGAGTTTGGATATTTTAAAACTAGTTCCGGCTCATAATGAGTATTAAAGAGCCATCATTAGCATCATCATTATCATCTCAAAGTTAAGCCAGCAAAAAACCAAGCCCATGATGATACTTTCATCTTCATTTCCGTTGGGATTTCTGTATAGGAAACTCTACACATGTATATTTTATCACACAAAACCAAAATCTTATTATTTTATGCCAGCTTTCGTTTTTAGGTTACTGCATGTCTAGTCAAAGTCGGCTTCATCCAATAATAATAACACAAAACACACAGATCTTTTTCACCACCACATAGCCCATTGCTTTTCTCCAGTATTTTCAGTCTTTTTTCGGTTTTCGGTCCTACGCAAGTTGAATGCAAAACTACCTGAGTCGTTCTAAAATATCTATTAAGCCGCGTCTGTACAGGAATTCTTATGAAGTTGTAATAGCAATAAAAGAAAATTACAAGACAGGAGAAGAAACGTTTATTGAGTGAAAAAGTGAAAAGTTGAACGAAAGCATAATATCTAAAACAACATTTACTACGTTAGAACAGAATTTGTAGAACCAACCATCATCTTTGCCTTCATCAACAACATCATCATCATCATCCATACCGGGATACCAGTATAAATGGATAGTGTGTGTGTTCATTGCGCAGCCTGTTTTGAAAAAAGGCTTCTTTCTTCGCCTTTCTCTCTTTCTCCTTTTTCTTCCTTTCCGACTCTCTACTGAGGATAGCGAAGAGTAGAAAAGAGAGAGGGAATGAATCCCGGGTCTTTTGCAATTTCCTTGTTCCTGTCCATATGCATTGTACAGATAGATTCTCCTCATAATAATAATAATGTACGTGTACGTAATATAAGATTATACAATTGATGCTGTTTTTGCTGCCGCGGCTGCTGTTGGTGAAAGCAAGTTTTTTATTATGACATGAAATCTGTTATTTTCTACTATAAAAGTGGTTGTATTTGAATAAGGGAGAGTTCAGTATGCTCTCATTCAAGTGGGAGAAAGTAGCAATGCACCAAATTTATTTCATCCGCAATATTATTATTCTCTCTTCGTGATCATATAAAATAAAATAATTTGCTAGTTTATCGTATCTACAATATTTTAAGGAACACTAGAAGAGAAACAGAAAATCTACGAAATAATTTATCTATAGGGAGTAAAGCACTAAGGCTAAAAATTGACTATCTAGTCTAGTTCTATTTCCGTCTTTTAAACTAGTTCTTCCAATTCAACTCTTTCAACTTTATTTAGTGGATACATGATAGGATACAGAGTAAGAAGTAAAAATGAGGTAGAGTTAGAGAAACAGAATGAGGAGATGAGAAGGAAAAGGAACACCGTCGTGTGTACAAAGTGCAGCGTTTGCGTGTAAAAAGAAACAAAGGCGTGTTTTTACTGACTTTCTAAATACGACCAAGATCAAATCAAACCACTTGATAAAAGTTTTCAGTTCAAAAAGTAAAGTAACGCTTAGTTCATGTTTTGTCTTTGTAGTAGAGTGGTGACATAATGTGGTTAGAGAAAACCATGAAAATTCTTCCTCTGTTCATAATACTCTTCTTCTTCTCGGGAGTTATCATCTTTACTTACCTTGCCTGGACCACTTTAAGGGATAAGGATGATCCAACTTTTTTTACTATTCAAGGACCACGAAGCTTTATCATTGGTGCTGGTGATGGGAAAAGTGGTTCAAGCCAGTTCTCGGCGGATGAGGGAGACGATGATGGCTTAGGGTTATTAACTGCTAATGAGGATGCCATAATTGGGAATGATTTACAAAAGAAAATCGAAGTTTTGAAGATGAGGGTTGTGTCCAAGCTCAGAAGGCATATTTTGGACGGATCCAAATTGAAAGGTAAGCAAGAAAACAATAAAATGTTATGCAAATTCAAACCACAAGTTTGTTTAAAATTAAAATTAACCATCATCATCAATGCTCATCCTCTTTTCTAGGTCACATAAATCATTACGGAGTTAATTTTACGAAGCTGAAGTCAAAAGTAAAAGTGAATCGAGCAGAGGTGCTATGCAGGATAAAAAGACTTCAAATCAAACTTATAGACGAAACTTCCAGTACAATATTTAAAAATAAACATTTTCCATCCGAGCCATTATTTAGCGCAGAAGTGGAGGAAAGAAGTAAATATGAGTCGGGTAGTGCTGCTGACGCTCAGCAAACTTCATCAGACTCCAGAAATAATATTAATGCCAAAACCTACAGTCCTCTCTATCGATCCTGTGCTGTCATTCCTAATTCAGCAGCTTTGGATGGTGCTAGACACGGAATTGACATCGGTAAGGGAAAAAATTGTCCTCTTGCGTCTTCTCTTCATGAAATAAAGAATAGAATGGATGCGAAAGCCATTCATTGTAAATTATTCACAGTCTATCACCTCTAACGCGTACTTATGCATTCTCACCGTAACATTTCTGTTCCTCATTACAGATTCGCATGACTTTATCCTCCGATTTAACAATGCACCTACACAAGGTTTTGAAGATGATGTTGGAGCACTGACATCCATGCGCATCATAAACTCGCAAGTTGCAACAAAACCTGACTTTGGATTCCCCACGGCATCTTACTTTATGAATCCATCATCATCACAAATTCAAAAGAAAAGTACAAACAACAATACTAAACATGAGGAAAAGTTTCCTACAGCTACTCCTCAGGTTGTGAATAATTTGGATACAATGTGGGATGCGACTAGAAAATTCTTGATATGGGATCCTTGCAATTACGGCTCGACAATCGAACAAGTAACTATTGATTCAACAAATGGAATAGATTAGATTAGGATTAGATACTATTTAATGAAGATGAATGACTTATCCGAACTATTGTTATTTTTCAGTGGTACAAAAGCCCAGATTTCCCCCTATTCGACAAATACTTCAACTTGACCTCAGCGAAACAAGCACGGGATCGAAATCGCTTCTATATTCTGGATTGTCGAGTTATCTGGAAACTGTGGGAGATGTTACAGGAATATTCTTTCACGAAAATTCACGGCACTCCCCCCACATCAGGTTTCATTGGTATCATCCTCGCTCTACAAAAATGTGAGAGGGTCAACGTCTACGAATACATTCCTTCTATGAGGGAGTCCGCAAGGTGCCATTACTATGGCTTGAAGAATGAGTCGAACCCATCTTGTACGTATGGAAGTTGGCATCCCGTTTCTGCTGAGAAGTTGTTCTTTCTAGAACTCACTGATAGCAGCGATAAGCAAATTTTCATGGATGGAGAACTGAGCATTCCTGGCGTTTCTAAAGTTAGATGTTGAAAAGTAGGTCAACTGCTTCATCATCATCGTCATCGTCAATGGATAAAACAATTGGAAAAGTTGTTACTACCTCATACTCAGACTTCAATATTAAAGTTCAGATGGAAGTTTTGCAGATATTATGAGTACTTACTGCAAGTAGAAGATGTACTCTCTGCATGATCTCTATGCAATATTACTTAAATGACCTGTTTTCACTTTAAATTCATTGATACCACCAGCAAAATAAAATAGTACAGTTAGTTAGATTTCTAGCAATTCTTAAGCACATTTACAACCCCCGTCATAATAGAAATGTATGAAAGACGTCAGTAGAAGCCAGCCAACAGTAAAACGTAGTTTAGAAAACAAGTACCAAATACCAACTAACAAAGATACTAAAAAATAGATTTTTGTCCTGCCAAAACTTTGTGTA
>JAHZNJ010000773.1:0-20320 GCA_027744475.1 Lepidocyrtus cf. sotoi NNG-2020 | reverse complement strand
CAAGTAAAAATTAATAAAAATAAAAAAGGGTTTCTTCTCTCCGTGTTTAAAGTCTCAAGAAAGTTGGTTTCAGATATTCACCGCAGCGCAGCAGCAGTGCAAGAATGAGGAGGGATGCTATTATTAAATTGCAAAATTATATATATTTTTTCGTTGTAGTGTAGGTGAGTGGAAGATGTAAATTTTGTTACATTTTTTCCCACGCATTTATTAACAGATCAAAGAGAAATAATAGCACAGGAGCTGTGTGGCATCATCAGCAGCGCAGTAAATGGCAAAAGAGCTCATATATTTTTATTATTACGAAAGGGATGAAATGAAGCAGCAGCAGCAGACAAATAAAGTAGGGGGGGAATATTTTTTAACGTTGAAAAAACAATATCAAATCAAGCAAATAATGAACGTGTTGTAAAAAAACTAAAGCAAGCAAAAGCAAAGCCAGTTCTGTTTTTAGTTTCTGTGGCTGCTGCTATATGCATATGAAGTTGTTCTTCTCCGTCTTCGTCGTTCATTCGTTCGTTCGACCGTTTGTTTGTTTCATTTTATAAATAAATGCTTAATCGTTTTTAATCCTTTTATAAGAATTGAATATTGCATCGCATGCCATGCCGTGTCATACAGTCGCATTTCGCATAGTCTCATTCATGGCCTGTCTATGACTGAAATAGAATTTTTCGATATCACCCTCTTTTGCTCTTTACACATTTTGTTCGTTCGTTTCACGTTATCATTATGGCAAATTGCGATGCGATATATTTTTGCAGATTTTTTTAATGTGAGAGAAGAGTACTAGCACTTTATGACTGTCATTGTTACTGTATTCTACTTTATATCAGATTCAGATGTTGTTGTTGTTGTCTGTCGTTGTCGTTTAGTTGTCATTGTGTTCTGCTGTGTAGGAAGGCGTTATAGGGTTAGATTGACTCAGATTAGTTTTTATTTTTCCTTCGTAATATTTTATAATGTGAGACGTTTCCTTCATAAATCAATCAAGAAGGGAAGGCCACGCACAGCCACAACTTTAGCGGTGCGGTGGGGATGCTGATGTGATGGTGTAGATTATGGTGGGCTTTTATATGAGAAGGAAAAATGTTCGCAATTTAATGCAGTTTATATAGTTAAGTGTTGTTTTTTATTGGAAAAATGGGAAAAAATTTCTAAATTTTTCTGTAAAGTACGACGAGATAAATTTTATGCTACTTACTTAAATATCTAAAAAAAAATTACATTCCTTCCTCTTGTGAACTGTCACCATTCTTTTAAGTAGAATTAATCTTCTTGACGATGTTGATAAGTATTGTCGTGACTCATATGTGGTATGTGTTAATAATAATAACTAGGAAGAGAGAAGAGCAATGTTTTCCATCAAAATATTTTTAAATTAGAGAAAGCAGAGCAAACCAAGCCAAAGGCTTCGAGTTTGAGCTTACAGCTAAATAAAGCCAAAGGAAAAAATGATAAAAAAGCTCAAGAGGAATGTGAAATGTGAAATGAACACGTTTAAATTTTATAGATATGTCAACTCATAATTGTATTTTATTGATGAATGTGCTTCTTTGCTTAAAATGGATATAATTTTTTTAATATTACAACAATGCAAAAATTGAAATTGAATATATGAATGTTTATTAAAGTGGAAAACTATTTTAGGTAGAGTAGAAGTGAAGTAGCAACATACAGCAGCACTTGTGTGCAGTGCAAGCAATCTGTAAATATGAAGGAAGTTGAAGCCAATTTTGAATCTTTTTCAATTCAGTCGGTGTAAGTTTCCTTCAATTTTCACTTGCTAGTTAAATCATTTTCATGCATATGCCAAGGCATATGCATGCATTTGCGCATTCATTGCTCCATAGCAAAAGTAAATTAAACAGGGATTTTATTTTGCATCATTATTAAAGTGAAAATGTGGGAAAAAATTCTGCTAAAGAGTAGTAAAAATTATTCTTATAGAAGTAACTAATTCATTAGAGAGACTGAATAAATTGTTATTGTTAATGAAGATGAGGAATTCTTCTTCTAGAAAACTAAAAGAATAAATTTAAAATTAAGATTGAAAGTAAAAAATGCCTTTTTCTCCACCTTGAACAGAAAATCCTCAATGAATTGAAAGTGAAGTGCTTCTTTCATTCTTTTACTTTTTTCTCTTGGAAAACTGCAAAAACCGCTACAAAATTAAGATTTGTATCATTTACATAAAAAAGGTGTTAAAGTTTTTAGTGTTCGTGTTCACTTCAAATTCAGTTTGCAGTTCGCGATTTGCATTTTAAACAGAAGAAGAGACATCATAACTTGAGTGTCAGTTTTGTCTTCCTGTTCTGTTCTGTAGGTACAAACAAAAACAAAAAAAAAACAGTAGCAGCCAACCAACAAGCGAAACATCTGTATTTTTACGACTTTTTTCATGTTTTTTAAGTTTAAAGGAATATGAAAGTAGTTACCGAACAAGAAACTGTAAAAATCCATCCGATTCACCTTCACACGGAATTACACAAATTTCTGGGAGCTTCTTTTTCTTTCCGTTCCTTCTGTTGATGTTTTTGTTGTAAAAGCAATGAGCCATCATAATCATCGTCATCAACATCATCAAAACTGATCTCTTTTACTTACTCCTGTCTGTTCTGTACTCCTTCCTCCCTCCGTTATTGTAAAAGCATTACCAGGAAAAAACAACAAAAAGCTCCACACCACCACCACCGCAAAAGATTGTTATCATTATAGAAGCTTTCCCATGTCAAGCAAACAGGATTACAAGATCGGAATCGGAACACGTGCATCGCATCAGCAGCAGCTTTCCTCGTCCTCCACAAAGACAACAACAAACACAGTCTTTAGGCATTACCTCCGTAGCCTTTTTCCTTCTGCTTCCTTTCCTTTTTTAAACTGATCTCATGAATTGCACGAACCTAAGTCCCATTATTCTCAAATCAAAGTCATCATCAACGGTTCGTTTTCAAAAGGTTGTTTCATCTTCAACTTCCTCATCAGCCTCATCATCCGGTTCTTCCTCCACAACAACAAAGAGCAGCCTCCTCCATCAGTCTCCAAATTGCGCAGGGAAAATAAGTTGTAAGAAGACCAAAAGCATTATTTCCAGTATTAACGGCGGTAGCAGCAGCAGCAGCAGTATAAATACGAATAAAAAAGGGAAAAATAACAGCAGCAGCAATAACGGCAAGAAGAACAGCATCAGTGGGAACAATAACAGCAACGGCAGTGATACAACATCGAATAGAAGTACAGGAAGTAGTAGTGAGAGTTCCTCCATCAGCTCTTCTTCCGGTGTTGTGGGCTTACAGGGGGCTATTAGAAAACTTTCTGCTGCTGCTACCATTACATTCATCACCGGGAATAATAGCAACAATAATAACAACAATGCCAGCTCAACTTCTAACAAGAGATCCGTTGAATATCAAGGTAGTCTTCTTCATCATGATCATGAATCATGATGGACACAAAAAAACACAAAAATATTTTCTATTCTTAATTATGGTTTCCGGTCAAATTCGCATTTTGCGGGGGAGTTGGCTTTTAAACGAATGAAAATGAAACACTACCAGACTTTTGTAGTACTTTGCCTTTACTTTTTGTCTTTGCTCCTTACTCGCCTACTCGCTGCGCTGATGTAAATTCAAAAACTTTTTTTCTGTTTTGTCAGCAGCAGGGAAGCTCTAAAGCTGGTTTCTCTCTGCTCGTCCGTTCACGTTCTCTCTAGAGATGAGAGAAAATGTTTTCTGCAAGTATTTTTGCTTTCATTGCAGTTTAGTGCTTTTTAAAAACGAGTGCGTTGCTCGGACATGAGCTTTTTTGGACGGAGTTGGACTTTCATTCAACTTCATTCATCTCACTTGCTCAGTTTTTTACTCCTTTTTTCTTCTTTCTTTCTCTCTTCCTCTCTCATGAAAACCTTTCCTTTTTTCCTTCCCATTCCCATTCATAAAATGTCAAAAAACCATCATGAAAATGAAGGTAGACATAGGCTGGGTAGTCAGTCAGATTTTAGGTTTCTAGTTTTTTAGGTACACAATTACAATTACAATGCACAAGCAAATTGTCTGCTAGAAAAATGCGCTAGTTTTTATTTTTATAAGTACCTATTCACAGTATAATGTGCTATTTAGACTACTATGAGGATGAGGAAATGATGATGAATGATGCAGATTTTTGCTTGTTTTTATGGCCAACCAACCGTAACATTTATGCTCAAGTTTTTTTCACTCCTCCACTCTTTTTCTCTCATTCATTCATTTACAGTCAGTTTTCTATTCAGTATACAGTATAAATGAATTATGAAATGAAACGAAACAAAATATTCACAGTTCTCTTCTCATTTCGCTCTATTTTCATTTCATTTCTATTTTTTTGTTTTTTTAGTCTTCCATTATTTACATTAATCACTCACAATCACGTTATATAATTTAATATCATTTAATTTATTCATCCATTTTTGTGATCCATGATGTTTAAATATGGCTTGACAAGCAATAATTTCTGTGAATAAATAATGTAAAAAGACTCTTTTCAGTTCAATTAAAAACACTCAAAAGCAATGCAACACAATTAAAAAACCATAAAAAGCAAAGAGCTCTTCCACATTTGTGATCATTTTCATTTCATCGTCATCATTTCTCGTTATAAAAGAGAAAAATATTAATAATGAAAAATAACGAATAAATGAAGCGGTTTTGCTGTGCATTGGTTTGCGAAAATTGCAAATTTACAGAATATTTCGACATAAGAGCGGTAACGAGAGGGACGTTGTTGTTGAGCTGGCTTGAATGAAAACTTCACATAATAAGTTTTTTTGCTATACTGAACGAAAGAAGAAAAAGCCCAACCATATTCTTTCTTGCTTGGTCTTCTTGGTACTATTATTTACCTTATAAATTTCCTTTTATCTTCTGTTCTTCTGACATGAGTGAAAAGTAAATATGCTTTTTTTGGAAGTTCTACTCTGCTCTGCCTATACTATATCACAATGTAATCAAATCATAATCAAACGAAAAAGGGAGAAAGTTATCTTTTTTCGTTTTTCTAGAAATTTTGTTTTCTGGAGATTCCTCCATCGCAATTCGCATATCGTATCGTCGTTAGTACGTATTAAATTCTCCGATACGAGACCTTATTTGCTCTCTCTATCTCTCTTTCTATTTTTCTTCCTCCCATCAGAATGCAGAGAATAATACGTAATATGTAGCAAAAGGAGAGAGAGAGCATTTTGTTTGTGTAGTAGTATGTGGCAGAGTGATTAAGTGAAACGTGAGCAATAAATGAACGTGCATGGATAATATATAAGTTATTCAGGCAGGCAGAGCAGGAAGAAGCATAATAGTAGTAGCAGTAGCAGTTACAACAGCAGTATGGTTATGGTAGCATAATCAATTTCTGTTATCTAAAAGGTTGGAAAAGGCAATAAAAGTCAATACGCAGAGCAGACATAAGGAAGAAGAAGAAGAATATGGATGGATGAAGGAAGTGGAAGAAAAAAAAGAGAGAAAAGAAAGGAAAACTAAGCACAAGCCCAATACCAGCACAACAAATTCGCATTTTACGAGTATGGCGGAGTAATGACTTGCTTGGATTGAAGAAAGCATAGAAAATGACTTAGAAAAGAAAAGGTTGTTGTGGCTGTCGTTGTAGTTTTGGTATTTGCCTTTTCTTCGTCTTCTTCAACTGGAAAGAGATTGATGACGATGATAATGATTTTTTTTCGAGACTTTCTCTTTCTTCTAGATTTTTATATGTGTAAACAACAGTATTAAATGTAACGCACATACCATGCCAAGGCCAACATCTACTGCTGCTAACGAGCTTAATACTTTTCCTTAATATTTTATTTCCGCTTTTAAAAAATATTTGTATCTACGTATAAAATTTCTTCTTCCTCCTTTCCTCGAATTCTTCGTCTTCTTTCTAATTCAGTGGACTCTGCTCTCTTTCTGCTACTTTTGCTGTTGTTGCTGAAGCTGGATGGAAATTGTTGTACGAACGAAGGAATGGATGAATGAATGAGTGCAATGAACTGGAAAAAACTTTCTGTTGGAAGAAGGTATGGAGGTGGTGGTGGCTCTGGTGAATAATCGTACGGAGAGAAAGTGATAGATTCATATCATATGTGCCATTCTCAAATATCCGAAAATCCAAATTGTTGTAGGTTGTAGTAGTACGATGTAATAATGTAACACAGCAATAAACTTTGCGGGAGTTCTTGTAGTAGTTCCCGTTCATTAATAATACATAATGAGTTGCACTATATTATAGTGTACGTAGGTAATATGGCGCTCCATATGTGGCTGCTCAACTACTCATATGAAATTGCATAATAGATTTTCGCTATTATTATAATACTTTCATGTTCCTTGTTCACAAAAGAAAAACGAGCTTTGAGCTTTGGGTTAGTTGATGAACTTTTTTCTCTTCTATTAAAACTGGGATGGATAGAATAAGTAGAAGGAATTGTTGTTGTTGCCACTTATGTACGTTACAATATCGTAGTAATTCTTCCGGAAACTAGCTCAGCCAGAGCCAGTGCTTACACGACAGAACGGGAAGGAAAATTATATAGTTCATAGCTCATTTCATAGTCCATGTCGTCGAATGTGTAACTCAATAGAAATAATACCAATACGGAAGGAAACCAGCCGTTTTTTAACTGAATATTTTATTTGTTGGTGGGTGAATGATGAATTGGATATATATGGATTAAGGGATATATCGGAAAAATCTTGTTTTTTCCCTTTTTTAATGACCTTTCTAATTAGTCCACTTTTCTTTCTTTCTTATACATACATAGTTAGTTTCTTTTCTTATTTGACAGATATGGTAATTGCTTTAGCTCTCCTTTCTAATTTCTATAATTAAAGTTGGCGATAGTGCTGCTATGCTGCTGCGATGCAATGCGACGCGATGTGATATCGGATAAGAAGTATTTATATTCGGTCCGGTTGATAGTCCGAATTTGGCGATTACTAAACTAAAGATTGCTATCAGAAAGCAGCCATCAACCTTTTCCCTTTTTATAAAATGGTATACATGTAATTGCTTCATAAGTGTTGCAATGCGAAACGTTTTCTGATGTTTTTTATTCCATTTTATACATTTCTTCTTCTATTTTTTTCAATTTCAGGGCTGGTTGAGGCAGTGGAACAAGGCGATGTCGTGAAAGCGGATAGACTTCTAGCTACGAACGATGTGGACATCAATAGGTAAATAAAAAATATTATTTCGTAAAAACAAAAAGAAGAAAAATATCATCTAAAAATGTCACTTTTTAAATTGGAAAGGTGATGTGAGGTGAGGTGAAGTGAGGTCTTGTGACCTTTTGATGTTTCGTTACTGTGCATTGGTATTACCCTACCCTATGCATTATATATTACTAAAATACTTTCCAGTTTCATTTTTCTCCAAATCATATTCTCAAATTCACGTAAAAGCTCTTTTTCACAGTTGTTACCTCATCCCATCACCTTCTTTTTTCTGACTCGAGAATTTGAAAAAATAAAATGACATCGTGTGTGACAGAAAGAAAGAAACTTTTTTTCCTGTCGTTTTTTTTATATTTTTCCCCAAACAAAAGAAAGAAGATGATGATGATTGATTATGTTTGCATGAGTCAACTAAGAAAACAGAATTCTTCCACTTCAAACCCCCTTTTTTACACATTTTCTTTGAAAAAAGAAGACTAAAAAGCATTCTACTTTATTATGACGAATGTTACAAAGGATGAAGCTTTATGCCGTAGTTGTAGCGTATGCTCCACTTTCCTACTTCTCGGAAGAAGAACAATTTGGGAAAGAATTCAGAAAAAAATAAATTGAGGAATCATAAATAAAAAGATCAGCAAAAAAATAAAAGCATTTTGTTCTAAAAAAAGTTATCATTTTGCAAACTTTTTTTCTTTTTTTTTGTATTTAATATACCGTTTTTTGTTTCGTTTTCTCCCTGATATTAATTTCCCTTTTTTCTTTCTTTTTTTATAAATTGGAATTTGTTCCAATGTTATTTGATCGTATCAATATTAAAGAAAGAAGAAGAAAAACATTTGACTCGCAGTCGCAGTATCACATTTCGCATGACTTTCACTTTTTTTCCTTTTCTTCTTCTGTCCGTAAAAATAAAAATAAAAAAGATAAAAAGTAAAAGTTACAATAAGGAATAGTTTTTTGTTTTCTTTTTGTCTTTTTCTGTTTTGCAAAGAAATGCTATAAATTAGCAAAAAAATAAATGTGTGTTCTAGTTCCAGTTCTATGAGTCCAATGATTCGAGAAGATAGTAATTCTCCTTCCGTTTATAACAATGAGAAATAGATGTATAGATAGAGCAGGAGAGGATAGGAGAGGAACAACGACTTTCCCAGCAGTAGACAGACGCCATTCATGGAAATGGCTTACTCGCGATCTACGAGTACTATATATGACCTTTATAATGCTATCATTTGAATAATAACAATCAATGGCTTTATCTATTGTTATGTTTGAGTGGAGGAAAATTCGGCTATAAAAAGCTTTACACGAGAATAGAATAGGCTCTCATCATCATCATTATCGTCATCTACATCACCCTTCTTCTCATTCTCATTCTCCTCCTCATCATAATAATAATCAACACGTCAACATTTTCTATAATAATAATACCTCTTTTTTATTTTATTTTATCTACCAACAGCCCTACTGCGGACGGACTGACACTTTTGGAAATTGCAGTAATTCAGTTAAACCAGCCACTAGTACGCTTATTACAAACTCATGGAGCGACTGAAAATCAATACCGTACGTACAACAAAATATTACCATTCGTTACTACTATTACTGTAATCCTTTTCCGCTTCTTTTGGTTTGTAAAAATATGTACAATATAGTACATACTATTCTGTTTGTTCCCTGGTTCTCTGGTGTAATTTTAATGATGATGAAGAAGAGTTGTTATTATTACCGCTTCGTTTATAACACAACATTCGTTGCTCATTTTTGTTCGCTAGAAATGAGATATTGTGAATAATATGAACATCTACGTGAAAAAGAGAGTAGTATTTGTTCATCATTCTTCTCTTGCCCTAATAATTCGTTTTGTACGTACGTTACGTAAAATAAAAATAAAAACATGCTGGAATGTTAAGTGAGCCCGCAAAATACTTACCAACCGCAGTACTATTATTCTAAATCTAGAATCTAGTTTATTTGATTGGAGAGTTGTAGTAGTGAAATGAAGTAGGCAGAGAGAGAAAAAACTATAAATTTGCCAGGTTGTTTGACTCTCTCATGAGATTACGGTCATTAATGTTCATTTTTTGGAGACAGAAAGAGAGAGAAAGAAAGGAAAAAGTTGGCAAATGTAAAGATTAATAAATTATTATTATATATTTTGCAGTACTTCAGGAATTGTTTTTTATTGTTCATTAGTTCTTTTATTATTCATTATACTGGTGAAACGAAAAAGTGCATCAAATCATCAGCATTGCGTTGTCGTAATAAAATTAAAACGCGTTTTTATGAGACGATGAAGATGAACCTCATAAATGTTTTAATGTTTTATTTTTCACTAGCAGAGGTTGACGCTCACTTTATTAGTATTTGGCAGTATTTTTTTATGTTTTATGTAAATTATTCAATTAAAAAATTCCCTCCTAATAAAATATCGTTGATAGTTTAAGACTAAACATTAATTCAGACAATACAGATTCACAAACGAATGAATTTGTTTTACATTTACATTTAGTCTGGTTTTCTTTCTTTTCGCGAGTTGAGTTCGTAAAAGACAAAACCAGCTAGTACTGCTCAGCGCACCCCGAAAATACAAAAAATTCACCTACCTACCTTACTCACTATGCCATTTACCTACATTTTTTATCTCTCTCTGTCTCCTTAACTCATTTCGGCACGCACACTACTACTACTACTAACTCGCTTATCTTATCATTGCTGCATTACTGCTCACTGAAACATGTGCTAAAACTTACTACTTATGTAGGTATTTGTATTACTTTCGTATGATGGGGCAATAATAATACTAGAAAAAAATTATTATGAATTATGCCTTTTATTCTATTCTATTCATTCATTCATATACATCCAATCCACTCCTTTTTTGTTATGAAGTCCTACTCTGTATAGAAAAGGGTTATAAAAGTTATAAGAAGGCAAAGTAACACCTTCACCTTTTGATTCAATTTTTTCCTTTTCTTTCTTTCTCTCTTTCTCTCCTTTTTCTTTTTCTTTTCTTTCTCTGAAAAAGTTTTTTTTTTCGTTTGTCGAGTCATCATTTCTGTAGCCACTCGTCTCTCATCTCTCGTTTTCTCGTCACCACCAGCACCACCCTATTATTTGTCTCCTCTCATGCAATAGTTTGATGATATAATACGAAAAAGAAAGAGAGTTTGCTGATGCGTTGATGATTGTGTAGTAGTGATTGTGCTGATGACGATGTTGATAATGTTGCAGGTGCAAAACCTGTCTCCGACCAACTTCACAACATGGCCCAAGAAGCAGAGAAGATGTCAGAGCTCCTCATGACACGCATCCTGAAATGCTCCACATTCGGCAACCTCACAACAGCGGAGCTTAAGGAGCTCGAGAAGGAGTTCAATATGTGGGAGAAGAGGTACAAGAGGCTGAAAAAGATGAGAAGTTCCTACTCCCAAATTCGTAAGTAGAAAAGAAAAAAAAATGCTACAAAATTACTATTTCTCTGTCATTTTCCGTTCACAATTTCAACTTCAAAATCAACCATGTATTTTTACGCTTGGATGACGCGTATAGACATAAATATTCCTAGGAAGATGAATAAATTATGAATTTGTATAATAAATTTATTCAATATCCAGAAACATATTCATTTATTGATGAAAATGCTTTTCCAGCAGTTTGCTTTCTCCACACTTATCAAAATACTAAAGGAATAATCATCATCTTACGTGTCAGTCTATGCATCGGCTTAAGCTAGACTAAAAATAGAAAATATCTCACTTTACCCCGTATTACCAACTAAGCCACGTTTTATTTTATTATACTCTTCTTCTTAATCCAGGTCCGCCGGAAGTTCGGTTACTAGTCGCCGTTGACGTAATTGGTAATTCAGGTGTAAGGTTGAGAATTTGCGAGGACAGCGTAAAAAATGAAAAGCTGGTCTTCACCAAATACCGAAGTAAGTTTTTTTTTTCTTTTCATTATTTTATTCCACTCAAATTCAAATTCATTTTACAAGCTTCGCTCCAGAGTCCGAAACTTAAGCTTAATCTGACAGTCAGACAATGATTTAAAGGAGGAATGAGAAAAAAGTTGAATTAATGACTAAGCTATTTAAAATTATCGTTTCTGTTGTCATTAAAAAGAGAATTTATTTGTCGTCGTGTCCTACTTCTTTGCTTTCCAATTGACCATGATTCATTATATTTATTCTGACATGACTTATGACAACGACTGAGCAAAATAGGACAGGGCATTGGTTCAGAGCACAGCAGACTTCGGACTTTGGAGGAAGTTGAAATAAAAATGATTCAAATAATATAACGAAAACGAAGGTATATAAATTTTAATGTTTGCTTCTTTTCCTTTTGCATTTTCCTTCTTCCTTTTTTTAAATATATAGTTGAATGGGGTCTTTCGGAGAAGTTTCCCTCGTGAGAATACCAACGGAATAGAAATTTTCGATCTCAAAAAGTTAGAAACGGTGGTCAACTTCCTTAAACCGGGCTCACGCTACTTTTTCCGAATTGCATTTGGAAACTTTCAAGGATACGGAAGATTTCAAAACTGTACTCCATTTTCAGTTGTGCCCTCCTGTAAGTACTTACTTACTTCCTCCCACTTTTCTCGTCTTCTTTTCTCAAGAAAGTGGACGAAAAATAATTTTATTATTATTATTTAGTGAAGAATGAAAACGAACGAAAGAAGAAAACGATGCGATGTGGAGTGGATGTTGTTGAGCGAAATGTGATGATGATGAGTCAACTGCAAAATAGTGAAAATGAAAATACAAATCCTGCTTTGCTGCTTCGCAAAACGATTAGAAATACATAAATGTTTTAGCGCAAAGAAAGCGTGAAATTAGTTATTGCCATTAGTTCTGAAAGTTTGGAAAGATAAATAAATTATAAAAATTTCCAGGTTGAAATGAATGAACTTTCACTTTATTTTGGAAGATTTTCTGACTGAGCTGCTGAAGTAGCAAACAGCAGCGGCAAAGTAATATTATTAACATTACACTTGGATGGTGGTGGATACGAAGAAAGTATTTAACGAAAAGAAAATTTGTAGTAGGAGGAGTAAAGTTTAGATGATGAAGAAAAAAAATTTTTTACACGTGTAAGTAAAGAAGTTTTGCTCACTTTCTTTCGTTCGTTTTCTTCTTCTTTTTCTCCACTTTTTCCCATCTTCATCAT
This sequence comes from Lepidocyrtus cf. sotoi NNG-2020, assembly GCA_027744475.1. Taxonomy (NCBI): domain Eukaryota; kingdom Metazoa; phylum Arthropoda; class Collembola; order Entomobryomorpha; family Entomobryidae; genus Lepidocyrtus; species Lepidocyrtus cf. sotoi NNG-2020. Next base: position 7,947 of record JAHZNJ010000773.1, on the reverse strand, counting down.
CATCATTTTGCTGTTTGGATTGTGTTTATAGCTTGGAGAGATGTTCACGGTGCCAAACCTAAGTATACGGGGAAGGAGCCCATTTTCGACGATATTCTGGGCCAGCTGAAGTCCACTCTGTTTGACTCATTTGCTGCAGGAGAGTACCTTCCGCCGACGAGTTCCAGCAGCAAGGATCCAAGTGGAGCTGGAAACAACCCAAGCCATTTCAATCACCAAGCGAGGAAAGCTCAGAAAAAATTATCTATTAAGACACTCTTCTCAACTCCGAAATTCCATAAGACTTTTAACAGGTAAGAAATATATATTTAAAAACATAATAATAATAATAATAACAAAACTATATTAACAAAAGTGGGGGCATTTAAAGATAAATGCTCCCACTTTCCCTCAAAACACTTTCCTTTAAAAAGTTGCTCTTGACTAGCAGAAAGTTTTCGTTTTCATTTCTTTTTCCTTCGTTCAAGAAAGAGAAAGATGTTTTGAGTTTTAGCAAATGTGTGGGAAAATACCTTCAAAAAGTGAGACTTTGCAAACGGCTTTTTAAAAATTGAGCATTTTCCTTCATCTTCCCGTACTTACGTTTAACTCCGCTCATCTCTGTTCCGTTCTTTGAGAAGAAAGAGAAAAAAAGTTACTTATGGAAAGTGGTAAGGAGCGGCGGGGAAAGAGAAAGTTTCAGTTTTCAAAGAAGGAAGAAGGGAAATTCCCATTTTAAGTATTAATTTGAATTAATTGCTAAAAAGCGGCACGGCACGGCACTGCCCTACACGTGGGATATGATAGGAAGGACGGATATTGTACAAAGTTTAAGAAAGTTATCATTTTTCACACATAAAAGTAGGTGTGTGGGTGGCATACATTATCAAAATGCCTTCATAAGATCTAATCATCATTTCATCTAGCCGGCTGCTATGAACATGAAGTAAATTGGGCTTATAGAAAAATAATTAACTTTTAAATTTAATTGTTTGAAGAAAAATAAGCATCAAAAAATGATTTATTTTCTGATGATGAGCTGCTGCTGCTGCTGGGACTTTAAACAAGCTGTAAAATTGTTTTTTTTTGTATTCTTGCTTTTTTCCAGAGGATTTTTCTTGAGTTGTGTGATTTACTGCGAAAACAAAATATTATTAACCTTAGATGACGTTCTTCCAGCCCTTGAAATTGATGAGAATTTTCCTTCTACTATCCACAAGGACTTTCACTGGCTGCTTAAGGTACGTCGCATCCTGTTTCTTTTCTCATTATCATCCCAGTTCTCATATTTTCTCATTAAAACTAAGGAAAAACTTTTCATTTCACCCTCCAACTATGATGATGATGATGACTGTGTACTATGTAAAGCATAAATCTACAACGAATAAACTAACTTTATATTTTTATTACTGCAATTACCTTTTTTACTATAACTATTATCCGGAAAGTTTTTGTTAAAATAACAATTAGTTCTTCTCTTCCTACACCATACCTAATTTAAATATTTTTGAGAATTTTCCTTCTACTATCCACAAGGACTTTCACTGGCTGCTTAAGGTACGTCGCATCCTGTTTCTTTTCTCATTATCATCCCAGTTCTCATATTTTCTCATTAGAACTAAGGAAAAACTTTTCATTTCACCCTCCAACTATGATGATGATGATGACTAATTACTGTGTACTATGTAAAGCATAAATCTACAACGAATAAACTAACTTTATATCTTTATTACTGCAATTACCTTTTTTACTATAACTATTATCCGGAAAGTTTTTGTTAAAATAACAATTAGTTCTTCTCTTCCTACACCATACCTAATTTAAATATTTACTTTTTTAATTACTCTGCTACAGAAGAAAGAAAGTGTGTCGATGTAGATAGATTATAATTAAACTCCAAAACTTCCGCACTTTTCCTTAATCAAGAAAGTGAAAATGAAAATAATATTCGAGGCTTTCTGTCTATTTTCCTTTATAAAATATTCATTTCCTTATTTTTTTCATCATTTTTTTATTCTTATTCTTTTCCATTTATGCCAGGTCGCCTGTAATTGGGAAGACGTGAAATACCTCAAGCAAGAGATGGAGAAGCCAGCGAACGCCTCGACATTCCACACCAGACTTAAAATCCTAAATGCAATAATATCGATGCAAGTAAGTCCAAAATCAGAACCAAAGAGAAAGAGACAGACAAACAGAATCAAGAAGGAGAAAGGGAAACTGAGCGTGAAAGAGCTTCCTCTTTCTCTTCTAAAGATTTTTTTGGGGGAAGTTGATACGTCACCCAACTTACTTAACTTACTAAAAAGTTTCTTTTCTCTCTCCTTCTCCTTCAACTTTCTTCTTGTAGAATACTCTTGGAATGGAAGATCTGGGAAGACTCTATTACAAAATCCTCCGGGATGACTCAAACAGCGTAGTTTTTATCAGTGTCATTAACTACTTGAGAACCACGAAGGTTGTATCAGCTCTCAACGTCAGGTGGACTCCCCTCTTTAAGTTAACGAGTCGGAAATATCCCGATCCTGCTTGTGATATGCTTATGAGTACTATTAAGGTTCGTTTCTTCTTCTTCTTACATTAATAACTGACAACATCCAATCAAGCTTCCATGAAGAATCCTTATTTTCTAAGAATAGAAGAAGAAATCTTGCATAAATTAATATTATACTACAAGACCTCCTCTCATTTATTCTCATCTCCTACAATAATTTTCACATTCCTATGCATCCTAGCCAAATTATTATTGCTTTTCCATTGGAGGAATAATAATTTAAAAAGAAGAGTTGTGGAAACTACTTCCGTTATTTTTCCTACCCTTTCCATCTACTTTCACTTTTCCCATTTTTATTTCGTTTACGTTTTCATGCATGGCTTTTCATGAATGAAGAGAGTATTTTTAGATTTTGTTGTGTTGTTCCACTTTTTCTCCGGGATTTTGTAGTTTGTATATAAAAAAGAAAAGTTGCCTTATTTTTATTCTGTATTTTTTTGGAACAATAAAAGCATCGGAGAAAATACGTTTAAAAACCATTTTCCCACTATTCGTATTTTGCTACTACGACGTAATACCGACGACCGACCGACATGGCACTTTCTCCTTCTCCTCTCCTCCTTTATTTATAGCGGAAGGTGTTTTGCATTAAAAATAAAAGTAAATTGGCCTTGTTTTTTACGAGAATGAGAATGAGGAAAGAGTATTTTTATTATCTGTAAACACAACAACTCGAAAATAAGAAAAGACGGAGAAGAAGGACACGACACATGACTTTATTTAAGGAGTATAGATACTTTATTCAGTTTCTGATTTTTTTCTTTACTCTGCGTTTCCCCCGGTGTAGTGAGGAGTGGTATGCCCTTCAAAATCTTCTGAAGTCTAAATCCCTTGATCTCCTTTCTTCTTGTGAGGCTACAAATGAAAATGGGGCAACAACAGCAAAAAGTCAAAGTGGTAGTACAGGGACAGTTACTGCCATCGCTGCTTCTTCTTCAACTTCAACGGCTGCTGCTGCAACCTCAGATTCAGAAAGCGAAGGATCGGATAATATAACCCAACGCAGCTACTCAGAAGCTCAAGATATTTTCAGGAAGGAAGTTAGTAGCAGCTTTAAAAAGTTGCTTTCACTCTTGGACGTCGACCATACTTCTTCTCTTGGTCACAGGTACTTTCTTTCTTGCTATGTTTTTTGTTCAGTTAGTAGCTTTCTCCTTTCTCCCTTTCCATTCATAAACTAACTTTAAAGAAAAAAACGGAGACAGAAAGCTGAATGACTGTCTCCACCACCTTCACCACCATATTGTAGCTTTTATACGATTACGCTACTACGCTGCTGCTACCTACTTACATTTCCGGTATATAAAAATAGTTTTCCTTCGTTTCATTCTATTACTCATTCTTTTCCAGTAGTGGCAAAGCAGCAGCGAAAGCAAAATTGAATATTTTATATTGGAATTTCTTTTTATGTTCGTTTTCTTCATAGAGAAAAAGTTTCTTTTCCTTTCAAAGACAAAGTTGTTTGAATGAATAAATGAAAGTTTGGAAATTTATTAGAAAAATAAATAAATTATTTTGATTCTGAATTCTGATGATATTATTATATTATTTATATGTTGTATTTTTTGTTTGTTTTGATGAATCGCGTGTATCGCTTTTACAGAATTTACAACACCGAGGTGATTGAAGTCAGCTCAAATGTTTCCTTGCTTGTTGTACTACCGTCCGTGGAAAATGTTTGCTTGGTTGCTGGCCAGGTCTGTACGAAAGAAAACATTTTTCATACATTACATTATTTGAATTTTATTTAATACTTTTGATATTCTCAGGAAATATTTACGTAATATGCATTGATGATTTCTTTTTTTGCATCGTTTTTGACAGTCTGACAAACTCTTACACAGGAATGATCTCATTGCGCTACCGATTCAGGTAAGGCAACGAAGCTAAGAAAAATAACAAAAATGTGCCAATTTATATGTCAAACGAAGCTTTCCCTTTTGATTTTATGTTAGGTTTTTGAGGTGGTCCATTTATGCACATATCAAACAGACTTTATATCTCGCTATGCAAGACTGTCAACTATGTTAGAAATCGCAGCTATTTTAGCTCATCATAATCAACGAGAGGTAAGTAAAGAAAGATTAATTATTTGGAAAGAGATATTTTATGCTTAAGCTACGCAAATGTTTGAATAATTGCTTTTGTGCTTATGGGACTCGGTTGACTCTACTTTCTTGTTTGCCGTTTGTTTCACTTCTATAGGCTTTCTCTTCAGATGAGGTAACCTCAGCCAAAACCCGTACCACGATGGTAGGTGACTTGCAGGGTAAAACAGACTCCACGTGGAAGAGTTCTCGTTGGGTAATGGATTTAGTAACTCTGGCTCGAGCTAAAGAGCCAGGTGTCCTTCCAATCCAACAAGCCTTTGCTCAAACAACGGCAAAAACATCCTCTGACTCAATTGCGTCCATCATGTCAACGGATACAGCTCTGGGGATTGGCGTCGTTACCTTAGACAAACATGGAGGGGAGGATTTTGGTCCTGGAAGTGGAATCAATCGACAAAGTCATCAACAACAGCAGCAGCAACGCGACAATTTAAAGATTATTGGATCAAGTCTGAAATGTTCCAGAAGCGAGAATATTTTAGCCATGCTGGGACAACACCAGCATCATGGAGGAAATGGACATGGACATGATGGCTTCCTCAATCCTCCCGAGTACCACTCCAGTCAGCCTGATTCGTTAGCCTCTCCCCATAAATTCGGAAGCTCCGCATCCGGCTCTCCCTCCAACACTGCTAATACCAGCCAGAAACAGGTGAATAGCAGCACTATGTCCAGTCGAGCTTCTGCCTTCTCTTCGGGGAGACTCAGCTACGCCTCCCATTCACAAAGTGAGACTTCCATATCAGTTCTAGCTACGCAGTGTACCAGTCCGTCCCTGGCCCCCACCCCATTTTACAGTCCTAGTCTTCACAATCTCTGCAAACAAGGTTCTGAATCTGAAGGAAGTCTACATGGAACAACAGGGGCTGCATCTGATGAGGGTTACTCTGGAGGTCTACTTCCTACAACAACAACAACGGCAGCGATTCAAAACCAGAACCAGGATAATGTTTCGCAGCTTTCGGTAGCCTTGAGTGAGAGGCTATCCGTTTGCAGCAACAACGCGGAAGGAGGCTCATCTCCTTTACCATCCAGCTCTCCAATTCCTTTAGATCTTATCACTTCTCAGGGTCCTTTTTATAGTAACAATAATAATCTTAATGGTAGCAGTAGTAGTATGGGTGGTAATTATATACCTCAGCAACATCAGCAACAACAATTTCATCATCAGCGCCAGTCCCCATCAACTTCTTCCATTGTTTCTGGAGGCTCAGAAATAAATATGCCTTTAATTAGTTCAATGACAGTGGTTACCACTGGAGGAGGAAAATTGAGTTCTTCGGGAGGCATTATCCGACCTCTACCGACGATGCCGGAGTCGCCCATGTCCCCAACAACTTCGAGCTCAGCGAGACAAACTAAAATTGTTGCTGTTTACGCTGCGTACAATTGCGGTTTGGCCCCAGGTACCTGTGTTCGTCTACAAATTACCAATCACACTACAGCTAGACAAATCGTTAATTTGTTTGTGAAGCATTTGAGCGCGGCGGTGCTTGCCAAAGGGATGGATGGACCAATTTATGATAATTATCAGGATTTTTGTTTAGGTACAAAAACAGATAATATTAAGAAATCTCATCTTACCCCGAATGAATGAATTAAATAGTTAATTTTGGTTCTATATACTTTTCAGTTGCTGTGATTGGTGCAAGGGAACGCGTACTCCGTCTAGATTTCAAACCAATGCACCTCCAAAAGCCATGGGACCTGGCAAGATTATATGTACGACAGAAAATTGATGTTACCGCGGCCATCATGGCTGAGTCTAGGATTATATCTGTGAGTCATCATCACCCTGCAAATATAACTGCTCCGCAGCAGCAGCAATATGATCATCAGATTTCGGAATGAATAGAATAATAGACTAATTTATATTAAAAAGTATTATAATTTTTTGCATATAAATTATTATCCTTCCCATGTTCTTTGTTGATACAAAAATGCAACCCCACTGAGAATAAAAAAAACTTTCCAAGAAACCTTATGAAAAATGATCTGCGTATAAATGTAGGTAAAACTTAATAACAAAATAAGATTAATTAGAATTGTAATGTTATATTTTCCGCTAATTTTTTAAGTAAGCGATATACTTATTTGTGTAATCCCGTATCTCATCTCCCATAAACTCCAATCCTAACCGTAAACTCTACAGAGCTTGTTAGTTCAGAACTCAAAACGTGACCGATTCATAAGACGCTAAAATAAGGACTGCATTTATTACATTACAACAAAAATTCACAATTACATTACACACCTTTGCACCTGATGATGAACCATTTTTTCCATATTGTCAAGATAGAGAGAATTCAAAACGAAAAAATAAATAGCAATAATAAATGTATTATTTAATATGATGATAGGGATAATAATAAAAAAATAAATTATATCATTAACTATTGAGATGTATAGAAAAGAAAAACAAAAAAATAATGCGGTTCAGAAAAAATCGTGTAGGTACGTACCCCGCATAGAAAATATTATAATCGTAAATATTTTTTCTGGATGAAAGCAATTTTATTATTACGTAAAGACCAATTTATACTTTCTCCGCTTTTAATTTCTTTTGTGTTTAATGAAATATTACGTAAGGCAAAGAATTGATATGTATTAATAAATTATTGACACCCGCACGAATTTAGTGTTTGCATTGGTAGGTTTATAATAGAATAACAAGCATAATAAATTCCAGAGACTATCTAATTCAGACAAGTGAAAGTATAGGCAGAAAAATATTGGAGCACGATGAATGAGCTTAAATTATTATTGTCTGTCCACAAACTTTAAACCAATATGAATTTAGGGTATATAGGAGATGACATTTCTATAAAAGTCCTTAAATGTAAGATTAAGATAAGTAAATGTGATTCCCTTTCGTTAATTTGCTTTTACTTAACTGAATGGAGAGATTCTGTGTGCTGAAAAAAGCTTTTGTCGTTTTCAAATTAAATTAAATAGTAATTCAATTTGCATTTATGATTTGATGATGATGATGATGATGATGATGAGAATGAAAATAATTCTTCGCTTCGAATGCTTCGATTCAAACAAAAAAGTAATGCCAAACGCGAAGGGTTTTTAATTAATGCGAATAAAATGCGTTCACTAATGCAAACCATTTTTGTATTAGCCAAGAACGATAAAAAACGAATTGTAATAAGACATAAAATTAAAAATGCTTTTAAATTATTGATGTTTTCTGTATTAGCATTAATTTGAAGAATGTAGAAAAAGGGATGCAGCTGATGATTTAGAGAAATAAAATAGCTGTGCTATTGAAAAACATTTACATATATTTTGAAAATT
>JAHZNJ010000772.1:0-10723 GCA_027744475.1 Lepidocyrtus cf. sotoi NNG-2020 | reverse complement strand
CCAATGAATATGTTAATATTTAACATTTAGGAAAATTCAGGAAGAATAATAAAAACCCAACTTTGCACACAATTATGCGTACACGGTTATTGGAGCTTTAAGAATTGATCATCAACATCGCATCGTTGTGATGAGCTTATTGCATGATCTGTGATCTCATTCCCACTTGTAATTTGACACTTCCATTGTCTCAAAACAAGAGCGAGGTGGATGGATAGCAAAGTTAAAGTGGATAACTTTACGCAAAATACACAAAAGAACATTAAAAATGTGTAAATTACATTTACCCACAACCCGCTATTTACAGAAATGATAATAATGATAAATGAAATAACTGACAGATGACAATGGATGGACTCGGACTCTGGCGGACTGTCATTATTATGAGTGAACTTTCAGTAAAAGGTTCCCTCTACTAAATTCATGTTTTTGTAACTTTTAATTATGCTAAACAAACACGTGTATCCTGCCGTTTTTTGCACAACCCTTAATTATTTGCTATTCCTAGATAATACAACTTCACCGTGTTATGTAACTTTGTTGCTTTTAAACACCTCAAAATTGTGACTAAAGTTAGGTAAAGACCTCCCTTGTGCTAAAGTTTTCACAGTTCAAGCTTAAAATTGGCTTCAAGGAAATATAAAGTGAAATGTATCGTACGGAATTTCGCTAAATTCCTAGTATTTCAATAATTAATAGGACAATATATCATTATCCTAGAGTGTTGGCACTGACATTATATTTTTAATTGTGTGAAATCAAAAGTAAACAAAAGATATTGCTTTCCAACACGTAATTTTTAAAATACACAAAAGAATAAAAAAAAGTAGATGATAACAGCAGAAATGTATGTCCTGTTCCAACACATTTAGTTTACTCTTGTCCGTCAACATCATCATTTTCATTATCATCCATGATGGTGACATTTTATCACCATCCAAGCATCCGTATGATTCGGAAAGCAAATTCTCTGCAAAAATAACTGTCTATATTCTGCTCTGATTTCAATTGAAATGACAGATTAAAATTCACTTCACATGATGTATATAATCAATGGGTCATTTATGTACACGGACAGATTTATGTACATTCATCCAGCGATGATGACAAAATATTCCCTGAACTGTTCTCGTGGAAAGTTTGATCACAGAGTATAATATATAGCATAGCAGCAGCAATAGCAATGATTGCAAATTATTCAGTTATATGCACAATAAAGAAACAAAATTGATTAGACATTGGACATTTCTGCATTAAACATTGGACTGGACTATGTACCGTCAAAGATTTATCATTTATGTTATTGCAAATTTAAAATTGATGATGACGATTGATGAACCGACAACCGACGCAGTGTTGCTAGCTAAGTATAAGCATAAGAGCCAAGGTTTGCTTTCAAATAAGAGGATACAAGCATCATACAACACGCAGTGCTAACAGATTTCTTTTTTTATCAAAAAGCATAATTTCTATTACTATTATATAGATACTTTCCCTGCGTTTGATGGTTTGATTTTGATTCAATCCTTTACATGTAAAAAAAGTTAATAAAAATCTGAAGTATATTCATTGGCACGGTACAAGTATGTATCAACATTGCGATTTTATCGAAAACTGTGATTATCATTCCAACTAAAGTCATGATAGGATATAATCAATTTAAAAGGGGCAAAGTGGAATACGCTTGTATTCTGGAAATCTTTAAAAAGAAATTAAATAGCGTAGTAGCAGTTAGTAGTTAGAAGCATATTTTTTCTTATTTTTGGCGGATTTTTCTTTGAAATTTAAAATTCGTGAGATTTTAGGACAGGGATTTCAGGAAGTTAGTTTAGCCCTCATGTACCACGGCCACGGCCATGCGGCCACCGCCATTTACCTACTGGATTTTTGCAGTCAAAAGAGTTATTTGCATAGCTTTTCAAGGTTGCTGCTCTAGTCCTACTACACTTAAAAACAAAAAAAAAACAAGAATGGAAACACCACTTCCTACCATTAGTTAGGAGGGAGTTACATATTTTTCTTCCCTTGCGCAATATGAATTGAATGATTTTATGAATCTAAATAAGCTCCAATCCATTCCATAGACAAGTCAGTTATTCATCAGTCATCAAGTCACTAGATGCTAAGTTTGTGCAATAAAAAAGATAAGATCCAAAATATCGTTCAATCATTTTCAGAATAAAGAAATCAAAAACTGTTTAAAGAGATTGAGCTTTGTAAGTAAATCTTTCGTAAAATTCATCGGCTGAACTACAAATAGTAGTATCAGTTTAGGCTACCAAACCGAAACATAATGCACTATGATTATTGACCAGCATTGCCACGGTTGCAAGCCAACTGCCAACAACACATATTTCGTCTTGTAATATCCATTCATGTCAGTCAGTAAGTCAGCCAACGATAAGCTCTGAATAAATTTTCTACAAAATTCTGGCACAGTATTCCACATTTTCATATGCAGTTTTCTAGTTGACTGGCAACTTGTGTGACTTTTACAGCAACTGTTACGGTGAATGACTTTTACACTGGTTAAAATTTAGGGCATGAAATGTCATTAAACTCCAGGATATGTACAATTAGTAATATTGTACTCGTTAACCTGTCTGTCCATTCGTTTCGCTGCAACACGTTTAATATTCGTATGATTTCTACAGCTTTCCTAATAGGTGAATAAATAAATTCTAAATGACATTCCTGGATGTGATAAATAATTTAGTAGTAATTACAAGTGCAATTTATGATAGTATTTTGATTGCTTCTGCTTCTGTCTATCTAACAAAACCGTAAGTTGCAGAGCAGAGCTATACTGAAAGACATAATATATGGAAAAACTTTCAAGGAGAGTCTTTTCATCTTAATGACATGTCGTTAGAGAGAATCTGTCAAATGAGGAAGGAAGTCATTATGCATGCAGGACGTAGAAGTACTTTCTTCATGAATAAAGCTCCCTTGGCTGCAATATAATATAACATACTTATCGTAAAGGACATTCCTCTTGCTGAGCTGCATGCTGTTTTTGCAGTCGCCTACTCCAAGGAAAAAGGGGTTGATTCAACAACACTCGCAGTGCATTACCGCCAACCACTAACCAATACACAAAGGTGGTTTAAGCCCTTTCTGTATAAAACACATTTGTATAAATATAGGTATAGAACAAAACAAAGCTAAGGTAGTTTTTATCTTTAAAAGATTCTCTAAGATTAAAACTCACAAACTGCAAAAATGCATAGTATATTTTCTTGTAAGTTACTTTGCGACCCAATTGCAGTCGACATTTTTCCATGGGGCATCATGAAATATGTTCATAATTAAACACTCATTTAGAGTGGCTAAATTTCCATAAAAGCCGCATATCGTAACGAGACATTTTTTAAAAATATACCATTTTACTATAACCAATATATGCCATATCAAAAATGAGTTGCAAAACGAAAATGTTTGAAACGGACATGTACGTAAGCTATGTCATTATGGTTGTGACGAGAAAGCTTTCAACACCCACCTATTTGTACTGACAGATAAGTAAAACGGAGCACAAGATTGTAAAATATTTCATTCCTTTTCAGTTTTTAGTACTACGACTAAACAAAATTGAAATAATGCATTTTTTGCGGAAAAGAAAATTTTACAAGAAAAAATTGCGCAATTTATTGTGTCAACTGATATGACAGTTTCAGGCTCAAATTGGCACCCACAACTACCGTTATGTGGAGAAAGTAGGAATCAATTTTATGAAAATTTGATAACCTCCTGCATAACCTGTTGTTTTTTAATGAATGACTCATCCAATAAATATTCTACCACACATTACTCAACCACATGCATACTTGGCTGAATGACACATGACACGACATGCTTGATGATGCCCTAAGGAATAGGCCATCGTGATAACTGATAACTTGTGTGACTCCTGAGAACGTAAAAATTTAAATTAGTCTGGACTGGCTGGACTGGACAAACAAACAAATGATTTATAAAACTATTTTGTAAAAAAGTATTCGTATCTAATCAAGTCAAGAAACAGTCGCTCGTATTGAACCAGTTTTGTTGGTTGAAAAAAAAAACTCCGTGAAACAACAAGTGTTTTTATTTTTTAGTTTGAGTTTTTGTGCGAATAGATAGCAAAAAGCAATAAATTTTCTTCGGAGAAATCAATAATATCCAATATTGTATGGTTCATGACATAATATTAATTCATTATTTCGTATTCGCAACCCAAAATTTACTTTTTCAACTTCCTATCAGTCATTCACCCTGAGAATAATCAATCTTGGTTGTTCATTTGATTTAAATTCTGAAAAGCTTGCAAAATCGGCTTCCTACTGCGTTTCATATTTGGTATCAAAGAATAAATTACCCATTTGTCGTTAATTTGGTAGACGGATGCGGACCGATCAATGCAGAATGATGACTGCTTTGCTTATCATGTCTAATTTTGCAATGTAACTATAATGTAAGTCTTATACTCAATAATAATAATTGTATAAATAAAACTAATACAACATCTAACGTTTTTCATCATCGGCTTTATTGAGTCAATATCAGAGTCAGTATCAAATCAAAATGAATGCATAAGGTACTTATTTTGATTTGAGAGATTTTGAATTTGAAAGCGTCATCATGATATTAATAGGCAGAACGAAATATCAGCTAATCATTAATATGAACCGCAAATAAAAACTGGATTTAATGATTTGAAGGAGCTTATATTGGCGTGATTAGTTTTTTAATTCAACAGTTCCTAAGGGCAGTTTCTGGCAAATGTTGGGAAAATTAAAAAACACTTAAAATCGGATTGCAAAAACGGAACAGTAGGTTTTTTGATAAGCTCATTTCAATGGTGTGAAACTTTTTTCGCATTTGACGGTTTCTAACGGCATTGGTAACTGTGGCGACTGACAAATATATTGACCAAAAGGTTTCGAAAGCTCATTGGCCTTATATTAGGCAGTTGCAAACTGCGACACATGGCACTATTAACTCAATATAGTGTTGTTCGGCCCATTTTCACCACTATAATTGCGCTATTTCTAATAATAATTGCTGAAATGGCCTAAGCGTGTCTGCTTGACTTGTTATTATTAGTACGATGATACGCTTTCTCGCCTAACCTCCTTGCTCACTCTTCTTGAGTGCTAATTGCCTCATTATATAAATGCCTCCTGGTTTTTCTATGAATGTAGTGTGTGAAGAAGTTTTTTCTCTCCCCGTGAAAAGAAGAAGGTTCAAGTCATTCTTTCCTCCTCCTCATCATCATTCGTCATCATAATATGAAATGTACGTTATTCTATCCTCTGAGCAAGCAACATCACAACACGCATAACTCTCTCCCCTTCTTCTGAGAATTCCTGGGGAAAAGAAAAGTTACTTATTTTCTCTTAAAATAGGCGGAGGACGGGGGAAGATATATTTTTTTTGCGAAAATGCATTCATTCATCACTACACGAATGTGAAATAGAAAAAAACGAAAGAACGTTTTAAGAACAGAAGAGCACTTAGCGGATGTATATAGTAGATCGGCTTACTTATACGTTGAGAACTACGACAAAAGAGACTGCTACTGCACTAGACTCTTCTTTTTAAGAGAAATAAATGGTTTTTTCGACGACGACATTCAAAATAAATACTTTTCTCGAGAGTAAGAAGAAAGAAAGGCAACAAACATTTTAAGTTCTTCTCTCTTCTGGTGGAGTGGAATATGAAAAGGAAAGCATTATACGTTTTGTAGAGTTTTCTCTTTTTTGAAAGAAAACAACAAACAAACAGATACAAAAAAACAGACAAAACAGATATGACTTGTTATCTGCTGTTAGTATATACGAGGAAAGAGAAAGGGAAAGCGAAAAAAGGTGTAGAATTATATGCTCTTTGATTGTAGGCTTTTTTTAGTAGTCTTCGGACGGAGGAGCTTTTTCCCCTTTTGTTATTTCGTTCTATAGAACATTTTCAAGTAAAATACCTAGAGGGGGAGGTGGTAGTAGTGGTCTGTTCTGTATGCTTGCTATCTGTAGTAGTGGTTTATGGACAAATATTTTTTCAATGGTTATGGATAAGAGTGAGCCCAAAGGACTCATCTTTCACCTCTCAACCATCCTGATTCTGACAATAGACGATTCTTTCCTTTCCTTCCTTTCATTCTTCTGCTTTTGCAGAGAGAGAGAGAGAATTTTACAATCCGGTCCATTCAATTCAGAAGAACAGAAGAGCCCATGTACGAAACGAACGAACGAACGAAAGAAGATTACCACCACCTTTCTCCTTTTCAGGTTTTTTTTTTCATAGAAAAAAACTCTCTTGTTTAGATTGGAATGCATTGCATTGGTTTCCATTTCATTCCTTATATTATTTTGAGTGTTGTTTTGTGTTATTTTTTTGTTGTTGTTGGTGGATGGTTAGTGAAACAGGAGCTTCTGGAGTAGGAGCACTTTGCTTTCTCTCTCTTTCTCGTTTTTTTAAAGGTTGGGTCAGTCTAAATGGCTCTCCTAACACCTCTTCTCATGGCCATTTATCTTTAGTCTAGTAGTGCTGCAGCTGCCACGCCACTACTAGTAAAGCACTTTCTCTTTTGAGGAGAAGAGGCGAGAGGCTTTCCAGAGAGATACATAAAATATCTGGTCGTAAATCTCGAGATTATCAAAGAGACAGGCGAATATAGCAGAACATTGATACAATAATACTTTTTGTTTGTGGAAGGAGAATATTTTTTTACCCAGATTTTCTTTCCTCCAGAAGCTAAAAATAGCAGCAACTGAATTTTTAGGCATGGAAATAATAACAAAAGAGCGCAGAAAATTAAACTGCTATAAAAAGTACTACCGAAAAAAAAACATTCAAAATTTCAAAACAACAAAACAAGCTCTTTAAAAAAAGAATCCAGGCCGAAAACAGGAGAGAGAGAGAGTAAAAAAATGGGAAATGTCCATCATGTCCAAATGGCGGAATTCACCAGTTTTCATGATGTGACCATACCTCCAAAAAATCCGGATTGTCCAATAGTGATGCGAGAGTGGAATTCGCATGCACGTTGGAAATTAGGTGGTGGGGGCTCATTATTACATCGCATTACTAGAAAGAGGAAAGCAGCAGAGAATGGAAGTAAATATCGTAGTAAATAGTAATGATGATAATATCGGTAAAAAAGAAGAAAGCAGGCAAGTTAAGCAAGCACACACACTGTCATTATTAGCTGTAAGCGTAAATAATAAAAGAGAAGAGGAGAGTACAAACACAGAAATGGACAGAGGGAGTGAGTGACTGACTGTGAGTTGACTTGACTGACAGACAACTTACATAATAATAATAATAATAGCGGTGGTGGTGGTATAGTGAAATGAGAATAAAGTATAAAATGCAATAATTTTTTGGTAGGTAAGGTATTTTTAGGTTGCAGGCATGTACGTATGTATGGATTAGTGGATGAAATGAAATATAATGAAAATGAAATTAGGGAGTATTTTATCGTAATGGGAACACGAACCACGAATCATAATGCACGAAAATATCAGAAACATCACATCAGCAGCAGTAGAATATAATTAGAAAAAAAGGTAAAGCATTTGTGAAGGTACTACGGTATAGTACGGCGTATTTTCCTTAAAGTTGCGTGAGCGGAAATAAAGTGTAATTTTGGTACGGCATTAAAAAAACTAAAAATAAAATAAATAATTCCTTATCCGCTTTCATTTTAGACCGTGTATGTATTATTGAACTACTGTTTTTATGTAAAACTCATGTATTTTAATGCCCCCATTCATATTAAACTTATCATGATTCTACAATTATTATACGACAATGCAATGCTTATCTATTTTTATTATTTTTCTGTTTATTGTAGCAGTGTTCCCTCCTCACGGTCCCCAACTGAGAGAAAAGAAAAAGCTATTTAATAAGAATAAGGAAGAAGAGAAGGAAGAAGCGAGGAAGAAGGAAAAAATTTACAAAACATAAAAGAATTCTAACTACCTACCTACCTACTACTACTACTAAATAATATTACCTTT
Source organism: Lepidocyrtus cf. sotoi NNG-2020 (assembly GCA_027744475.1). Lineage (NCBI taxonomy): Eukaryota > Metazoa > Arthropoda > Collembola > Entomobryomorpha > Entomobryidae > Lepidocyrtus > Lepidocyrtus cf. sotoi NNG-2020. The sequence continues at coordinate 2,723 of JAHZNJ010000772.1, read as the reverse complement.
AAAAAAATTAGGATGTACTCTGCTCTGCAACACCGCCGACTTATATTTGAAAATTTCTAAAATCCAAAAAGAGAGAGAGAGGAAGGAGGAGGAGAAGGAACAATGGTTTAAAAATTGGAAATTATACTTCTTTCAACTTACTACACCAGCAATTATTTTTTCTTCAGAAAACGATGATCCTGAGAACGAACTCATCTATAAATTCTCTTCGTAACATAACTGTTGTTGTTGAGGAGAACCGTCATCATCAACATCATGGAAAAAAAGGAAGGAGGATGGATGATGAAGACAAAAAACGAAAAAAATTACTATGTTTAGCTTTTTGAATGAACTTTGATGAGGATAATCTACACCTGTTCATTTTTTTTCTTCAACCAAAGTTCTTCTCCAACCATCATCATATTGTCTCTAGAAAGGTAAGCAGATGACTCATTCTCATCATCATCTTCATCGTACAATATTCTTTTTAAATAATAAATTATGTTCAATAAATTATTATAAGAAAAATCAGATAATAATTTTCTTCTTTCTGGCATTGATGTGCTTTGCTTTTCTAATCCTTTACATCTGCTCGTATTATATTGAATTGAACAAAGTTTCAAGTAACGAACACAAGCAAACTTGCTCTCTTGAAGTCTTGTTTTCTTGTTTATTATTATTTTGTTGCAGACTTTACTATAAACTTGATATGATACTGTTGTTATAAAGAAGGAAAAAAATTGCATTTCATTACCAAGTTTGGACCTGCATACATGACAGTTTATTTTGATGTCATCATTATTCTCATCATCATTATCATCTTATCAAATATGGCAATATTGTATGCGGCATTGTCGGAATCGGAATGAAAATTATGGGAATTGGATGAGGTTGAAATTGAGCTTTTGTAGTATAAAAACTGTTTTTTTAACAAACAACACTACAACGCAACGCAGCGCAGCAGCTTCGTTTTTTCTGATCATACCTTTTGGCTGCTTGCGTCATGTCGAATATCAACTCATCGGCGGACAAAAGAGAGCTGCGACTGCGACTACTTCGAGATAAGTTTGCATGAGCATCATCATCATCATGAGCAGCAACAACAACAACATCATGATCGTCATCTCGTTTCTTCATGATCGTCATCAGAGAAGAAATTGCAAAATAATTTGATGATGAAGAAGACGAGAGAGAGAGAGAGAGAGATAAAATGGCTTTGGCTTGGCTTTATTACTGCATATGTGGCTTAAATATTAGTAAGAGGGAGACTGGAAACAGATGCGCCTCATCAGATAGGATCCCACACAGAATCATTTCAATCCAACCAGAATAAGAGACGGATTGGATTGGATCTCTTTTTCTTGCTAAAGGCAGACGCGTCTTCTTCCATATTCATCCCAGATATTTATTTTCTTTCTTTTTTTCCTTGTTCTTTCTTGTTCTTCCATTCCGTCCAACTAGTATTGCTTCGAGCAAGTATAAAACAACGAAACCAGCGAACAACAAAAAAAATTCTTTCATATAAAAATCATTTTTCTTGAGAATAAGGAGGAGTGCCTACGCACTTTCTTGTATGTTCGGAGCAGCAGCAGCAGTTATGAAAGTATTATTATTGTAGGAAAAAAATGCTTATGCTCATCTCTCGTTCCTTCTCCCATCCTTGAACAGAGAAAAGAAGAAGAGACTCAGTCAGACTACTCTCATCTCATTTAATAAATGAGAGTATAGTGAATCCTTTTCATTTTATTTGTGTCTATCTTCATTCGCAAATCTGCTGAGTTTGAAAAGACAGAAAAAGAAAGAAAAAAGAAAGAAATGAGACAAAAAGTAAAACTGAGTAATAATAATTTTTTCCTTCGTCTTTCCAAAGAAAGTTTCTTTTTTTATAAGAAGACGAAAAGAAAGTTTAGTTTCAGTCAGTATCTAATATGATATGATTCAAGCAGAAAGGAGAAAAAAAAAGAAAAAAAAAATCCCATCTAGCTAGTATGTATCCTGAATGGCATATTATTAAGGTTCTCAGATTTGGCTTTGTCATTGCTGGCGATCTTCTTCTTCTTTTTTTTTCTGAACAAGAATGGAATTGAACTAATGAAACCGAAAACCGCTTTGCTAGGCAGTTTTCTTCATTGCATTATATTGCTCCTTTCTATAATGCTCTTGTTCCTACACACACAAGAACAGAAGATAGAATTTTCAAGGAATCCGATTTTTTTTCTTCTAGAGAGAGAGGAATCCAAAGCAGAAAAAAAACTTACGAGAATGAGAAAATGTTTCATTTTCATCCAATCCAAATGAAATTGGCATTGGCGCATTCATTCATTCATTCATTTATTCAATCTATTACACAAGTAGTAGTAGTGGGGAGAGAGAGAGGAACTCCTTCCCTCTTGTTTGATATTATTTAGGATAGAATTCCATTTATTTTTTTGACGGATGCACTGCACTGCTTCCACCACCGCTCCGGCAACTCGCATAATATTATTGTCTGGAAGTATGTTTGTAATCCGATCCTCTCAGATTCTTCTACGACCACCACCATCACCAACATCACTTCAATGACTAAAGCAGATTACTTTTTTTCCATGTTCATATATTTTTTTTATAAAAGCTAATGAAGATTTGTTTAATAAATTGGGAAATGTAAACGATATAATACTGCTCATTTTTGCTATAAAAATTCGTTGGTTTGTTCGTTACTGATTTCTATTTATGAAACGATATTCTGCTCCAACAAACTCACA
>JAHZNJ010000771.1:0-12253 GCA_027744475.1 Lepidocyrtus cf. sotoi NNG-2020 | reverse complement strand
AATAATTTAGGTCACAATATCCACTCCCTTGTTTTTTAATACTACTGTCACTGTCCGCGTGCCCCGTTTTGTAATAAAAAAAACTCACTCGCAGCAGCAGCTGCTAAACAGAGAAAGCTTCATTTTACTCCATTCCACCCCAGCGTATCCGTATGAATTGCTAGAGAAGAGTTGCTTATAAAGATAAAATTTGCCTTTTTGCTCTCATCCAATTTCAAAATAGAGACAATTATCGTACTGTACAAATTTTTCCTTAATTTTTTCACATGTTTGTTTCAGTTTCTTTCTTTTCTCAACCATATTTATTATTACGTCCAAGTTTACACATTTTTGCAGAAAACCGATGGAATTGGAGCAGCGGCAATAGTCTAAATTATAATAGCCGTATCAAAAGCAATAATAATTTTTATGTCCTAATTTATTAGCTTAATTTCCTAAAAATAAATAAACATTTGCTTGCTATATGTATTGCTAAATATACATTACACATCACATCGCTCTAAATTTTGCCGAAATTGTCGACTAGGGCACCTCTGTCTTACTAGACAGACGTATAATTCGCTTTTGCTTTCTTTTTCTTTACTTTCCGAAAAATGACGTTTTCTTCTTTTACTCCACTTGTACAACATGTGTGAGAGGAAAACAGAAGTAGTTTCCTTTTATGATTTGTAGCGTAGCTTTTTCATTTATTTTATTTTTTAGGAATGAGTCTCGTCGTGTAGTGTGTCGTGTATGTTATCGTATGCTATGATATCAAATCATAAAAAGGTTTGTACTTCTTTCACTTCACCCAGAAAAGAGCAGCAGCGGACTTCTATTCCGCTTTTCTCTGGGGAGAAATGCTTTTCTGCTTTCTTTCTCATATTAAAACCAAAAGTGAGTTTGATTCTCGCTCTAGATAAAAATGTTTACGTTTACGTTACGGTTATCCATTGTTCTTACTTGACCTGGAGAGAAACATTCACACTCTGCATATTACTATAAAAGTTCATTGCAAAAAAACAGAGAATTGTTCTAGGATTGAGTTGCTAAACAAAACTAAGGAAGGTCTGAAAAACGGGAACTTCTTCAAATCGAAGAAACGAAAACGAAATACTTTACATCATTCATGAACACCCACCCATGGCAAAGGGACAAGCAGACAAACCATCGCCTCGGCCATGATGATTTTATTATGAAACTTGCATTAGACGTACGTAACTCGGATCGGAGGATACATGAAATAAAAATTCATGTAAAACTTTTTATTAGAAAGAAATGATGTGAGTAAGAATGAGCCACTTTTTTCAGTGGAAAAGGAAAAGTTGGGTCACACACACAATCGTAATTTGCAGTAAAGTAAAGAGGAGAAAGAATATTATTAGAATATGAAGTAAACCACCACCACGACTATCCCAAACGTGAAAAGAATACAGAATGATATTAGACGGAAAGGAAGGGAAGACGAAAAAGAAAGGAACGAAAACGAAACGCCTTCCTATTCCTAATCAGTAGTTTACGGGCAAGACGAGTTTAGTTTTGCACTGATGATGATGATGACGATGTGGAACAACGGAGCTATACTGCTCGTTGACTAATACCACCACGGCACAATATAGCTTGACACATATTTTCTGTTGGCAATTGGCAAAATTTGTAAGATAATCTTCTTTTTCTTGGTGATGAAAAGGATCACAAAGAATTGCACTGCAGTTTGATCCAAATTTTCTTTTTTGTCTCTGTCTCTGCAAAGAAATCTAAAAATAAAAGCAGGTTATCTCTAATTTGCTAGTGTTGGATGATGATGTTGATGTGGTAGATTTGTTTCTAACAGATTAGATGGGATGGGATATCGTGACGATGGCAGTGGCGAGAAGATCCAAATGGAAGCTTCCTTTTCTTTTCGTACGTGCTCGTAAGAAGTAATAGCGTCATACGTAATACGTACGTGTTCATTTGACAAGGTTCAGTTTGCCAATTGCCAAGTAGCCAACAACTAGAAGCAGAAAGTTTATTTTTGATTTTGAATTTTCATTCCAAGATAAGATGATGATGGTGATTTTAAATGCAGAGTGTTTTTGTGGTGGTAGTGGACGAAGCGGAGGAATTCGAGAAAAGACCGAGCACACCGAAGCGGTCGAAGAGCGAGCAGATTTTTCCACAATGAATACGTTCCAAAATCTTTCTGTCTTTACAGTAAATTTGACCTAGTCATAAAACGCATTCTGAATGAACGCCATCATGAATCATGAGGAGGATGAATTAGTACATCGTAAAAACGGTCAATTCAATGCAGTTTAACACCACACTGCCGTACGATAAATAATGATTAATAATGATCGATAACTATGTAAAGTACTAATCATAATATTACTGCCCAGTATGAAATCCTACAACAAATTAAAGTTGAAGTATTTCTTAAAACTTATCTTAACTTTCGTTTGGCTCAATGCGAGTTAATTTTCAAAAAGGAAACTAAATTCAGTTGTTTTGTTTTGTATACCTACCAGATTGATTTATCGATGCTCTGTATCCACACAGTGAGATTCACAAAATTATTGAGCTCACGACACCATAATCACAATCTCCATCACTCGTTCACTGTTAATATAATAACTTTGATAACACAATTACACAACTCACCAACTAACGCTAATCAAGTATGCAACCAGATTAACATCGTTTCCTATTTTCCACAAAATTTTGACCGTAACAAGCTTACTAACGGTTGTCTACAATTATTTGTATATCACATCAAATATTTCATGGAAGACGAAAAGTGTTCAACTTAATAAAACAATTAGCGTTCAAAAAAATTACGAACTAAAGTTGAGGATATTTCGCAAAATTTTGTAAGAACACAGAAAGAAAAAACCAAGAAGACTTGCTTAAGTTCTAGTGTAAACCAAAAAAGAGTTAAAGTTCAGTTTTCATCACTTCTTCAGAGTTCTGACCTTTTAATTGAAGTACAATTCATTTGTTAATCCCAAGCAAGATACAGTTGACTCTTGTGATCATCACGTGGATCATCAGCTTTCTCTTCTCTCATTTTGCACATCTATAATCCTAATATAGCTGCAATTGGAAATTATTTAGATTTGCAATAAATAAAACTTCAGATTTTTAATTAGGCTCTTGTACCTCTAAACATTCACTGATAATCTACCCAAGAATACTAAATATTAATAAATCTCACATTGCCCCGTTTAAATATAAAATTCGCTTGAAGATTATTGAGTACAGAAACAAGCACAGTCAATACCAGAATACCACACGCACAGTAGACAGCAACAGCTACTACATCTTCTCGTAGCACCGTTTTGCGAGTAACTGAACCGGTAAGTGAGCATAGCCACCCGTTCTTATGATACGACGATGAAAATGTTTAATGCAAGTTGCTCTTGCTCCTTCCCTTCCTTCTGCTTCTGTTTCCTGTCCTTCTCAATCTCACTCCTTCAGCTCAAGCCCAATCCAACCTACGCATGTATGGTATGGAATGATCAAAATTCAATTTACTCAAGACAAACTCTTCAACCTCAACCAATAAAGAAGCAAATGATTTCTTAATTAAAAGCTCCTTTAAAAAAGTAATAATTTTATTGTCTTAAGTTCATAAAATTAATCAAAATCATCTGAAACTTTATTCAGATTATGTAGGCTTTTTAAAAATGATTATGGATTCATCCATTCCACAAGCTGCTCAGCAATCTCTTGTTGCACCAGAGTGATACGTTTAGGTTTGATTCGTCGTCGGGTTGGCTTCCTAAACACTTCTCCACAATGAGCTGAATCTTTAAAATAAAAGTTTTTTAAATTTAATGTTATACTATTTTTTATCCCGTTTGATTTTTGATACTGAAGAATCTACAAATTTATTATGAATACATACTTTTCACTTTAAAAATAACATTTTCTTTGTACTTCGCCCGTCTACCAGGCTTGTCTGCTGTTTGTAATTCCCTTTGTAGGACTGGATCATCTTCCCCAATCGTGTAAATTATTCGCGATCCTAGCGCAGAGTATGATATGAAGGGACCGAATCTTGTGGAATAGGAGTGAAGTCCATCGGTGATAAAACTGTAATTTATTCAAACACTATTTATACGTTTCATTTTAAACCAATCGGGATAATTTTTATTATGCATGGTCAAAAATAGTTGATTTAAGTAGTCGTGAATGAAAGTTATTATTAATTAATTGACAGGAATTAGTAATTAATTAATTACCTGTATGTGAACCTTGGCCCAAAGGCACACGAGCACATATCAATATGGAAAGAACCTGGAACTGTCTCGGAATCTCCGAAAGGATGTTGCTTCGTATCGCCTGTCAAAAGTAAGCAATTTACATATTGATTCCCCTAAATGCCTACATTACATAATTTAATTTGTAACTTACCAGACGTAGTTCGGAAAGAGCCTAGTTCCGTACAAGATTGCCAAAGCCGTTGCCGTCTTCCCGCGACAACAGCTTCATCCTTAACATCCGTATTTGAGAGGTACTGACATATGTCGTTCCTTTTTGACTGCAGACATTCTCCGTTCATTCCGCCAACTCCTCTTGTTTTTGATTTGAAGAGTTCTTGGGAAATGACAATGTCTCCCGCCAGAAGCTTATCCATCGGAGACCACTCTTCAATATCAGGATGGCCAATGACATCGCAAATATTCTTCATGGTTACGTTCAGCACACCGTCGAATTCCACGAGGAAAGCAAAGTCTTTGATTAGCGTACCGAAAAATATTCGACGTTCTTGCCTCGTCAATCCTTTCAATGAGGAACACATGCTGTACGAATTTTAATGGACTTGTTTGAATAAGAATTAAAAGCATTAAATTTTGTTTTGAGAAAAACATCATTTCATCAATTTACCCCAAATTCTGCCGAATTTTTTCGCAAATAGCGAAATCCTTCTTTAGACAAATGTGATTCTCCATTAAACGTCCTGCCTGCCGTAATCCATGCTCGATTTGCATGAAACACTTCCTGTCAATTCTCTTAATTTTTTTGCCAATGCTTGGTAAGTATTCTGTAAAATTAAACAATAAGTGCTTTAAAAATAATTAACAATTTGCCCTTTTTAATTGCGAATTTTTATTGTCACCTTTATTTTGAAAATCTCTAAGCATTGGGGCAGATAGAGCCACTGCAGAATCTGCGAGGTGCGGAAACTTTTGTCGGAAAAGAGCTGCAAGTGTGCCTCCGTAAGAAGCTCCAAACACTACAATTTTGCTTTTCTAATAATAAAAAATCAAAACTGAAAGTTTGAAGAAAAACAAACAAAGAAAAGACGTGCGTTTTAGAAATTAGATTTCATTTGAGCTCAAGAGAGAATGACTCACCTGCATACCATGATGTCGCTTAATAAAAACTATAAGCGAAGCAACATCCTCCAGCGCTTGTGCCACAGTTAAGAATTTTAAATTGTCCAGGTTCAAATCAGTCATACTAATAACAAATGGATACGGGGGTGGTATATATAAACGAAAACGTTATGGTGTATCGTTATTATTTTACTTTTACTCAATAGATATTCGTTTGTACTGACTTTGGGATACTTTCACCATAAAACCTGTGCTCCAGTAGGAAAACATGCGCTTTTAAACTGTCAATGCATTTCTCTACAAGGAATGTATGCTGAAGCCACCAAGGCCGAACTGCCGCATCACCTCCAATGAAAATACAAATTGGGACGTTGTGCCCTTTTGAACTTTCTGGTGACTCTAAGAAGAGGTACTTCTACTCAATACCACCAAAGAAAATTGTATTTGGATATAAAAATAAATTACATACAAAATATTCTGTCATGAAATATAATGTTCCTGTGCGACCTGCCAAAAAAACTTCTCTTCCAGAAGATTAAAATGATCCAAAGGCTGGGAAATCCAGTGCTCTCCCACAACCCCCATTGAAAACGTTGACTTATTAGTAATATTAGCATTAGACAGGGAGTCCAACTCAATTAAACTTTCCTTCTTGTAATCGAAAATGTTATCAACTTGTAAAAAATAACGGTTTATGAATTCATCTAGATTCCACACTATCTTATATTAAACACTCAAAATCTGTAAGTAATAGAGTAAATTGTGCAATTGGTAGACTTTACTCCATACATCGATTTTTAAATGAAAAGATTTTAAAGACAATTATTTCTTGTTATGTTGTTAGTATTGTTGATTACTGTGTAGTTATATGGGCTATTCAGTCAAGTCAATATTTTGATATTTTACAGAACAAAGTAAACAAGTTTTTATTAAAATTTCATTTTCCAAGAATATCAAAACAAAAAAGAAGCAAAATTAAGATTAATTGTTATGAATTTCTTGATAAACATGATATGTTAACATTTAATGAAAGATTGGATTACATGCGGTTAAAGTTTATTTTTCGTAATTATAATTTACCGATTTTTAAAGGATGGTTCAATTTTTCAGAAAGAAATGAATTGTTAAAACCTAGATTAATAGTTCCTCGATATAATAGTGAAAAGATCAATGAATCCGTAAAATTATCCTGTATTAACACTTATAATGAATATATTAACTTATGTAAACCGTTATCGACCACAAGTAATGATACGTTTATAGAATTTAGTGTTTCTGCTATGAGAAGAAGGAGAGATTCGGAATTTATAACATAACATATTATATATAATTCAAATTATTCTTTTCCTTACAACCTAGCTATGTTTACCGGCCATTTTAATGTTTTTTTGGAATAATATTAGATTTCAATTGGTATTAATTTTATAATACCAAAGTGTTTTTGTCGGAAGATCCAATGAATTATTATTGTAATTTCAAGGAGACATTTTAAACACGTTAATAAAGAATACAATACAATACAATACAATACTACTTAACTACACGCACATTATCTCAAAAACTCTTTTTCAGCTCAAGCTCGAGCTCAGCTCACACTTTACAGAAATCATCTAAATTAGCTCGAACATTTCACTATTCACATTATCTGTTTGTGTTACTTGTCTTGCCATGCCACTGCCACCACTGCACTGCCCTGTTTAGCTTTTCTTTCTTCATTCACCAAGCCCAGCTTTCAAACTTTCAAAATTAAAAAACAAAACCAATTTGCTTCCTGAACATTTTATCGTGTTTACGTATAAAAGCTACACATAAAAAGAAGGAAGTGTTTAGCTGAATAAAGCGTTGGAACAAATGTTCAAAACTTAAAACTTTCTGTTCAGAACATTTTCGTTTTCTTCTTCTTTTCTTGCCAACAACATTGTAACAACAAGATGAGATTGTGATACCGTTTTTTAAATGGGAAGAACGATTGATGCTGTGTGGTAGTGGAGGCAATGTAATGGTGTAATGGATTCAACAGCAGCAGTAGCGATAGCATACAAAAGTGTTAAGAGCGGAGAGGGTAAAATACGTTATTGTGTGTGGCATTTCCTGCCGGTGTGACACTTGGATTGTCTTAATTCTTCTAGTTTGCGATTACTTACTTAATAGTAATACTTTTACACATAACTTCCAATTCCATACCATCCGATTCTTATTCCTAAATACTTTATATAAGTAGTAACGTACGTATCAGTATTATGTAGAGCTATTCTTGTTTTTTGCTTAAGATTATTATCTTCCCCGAAAAAGCAAAGCAAAAGCAAAATATAAAAAAGAAGAAATGGAGAATGATGAAAGAAGGATAAAAATGTTTTTCAAAAGCATTGACAACAGCGTAGCATTTTAGCTTAACTAGAGCCACTCTTACTATATATTTCTTGATGCAACAAAAACAGGCAAAAATAGATCCCACATTTCCCACAAAATACTCCACAAAACCGATGTCGTTAGGTTTCTATTTTTACATCATCGGTTTTGTATTCAGAATGAGCGTGTAACTGTAAAGTAAAGGGATGTCGAAGGAGAAGCAAGCTCAACAACAGTGCAGTGCATGTAAATAAAATGTCATTCCTGGAATAAAGTGTGCTTGTCTTTTTACTTTGGCTTGGATTGGAAGAGATTTTATGCATTTTTTGTTTTTGGTTTATGTTGGGCTGCCGTTGCCAGTTAATAATATTTAAGAATATTTTATTATTAGTGACAGCAGTCAGTTCATTTCGCTTTCAAAAGCAATCAAGGAGTCAAGTTGAGGTTCACTTCATCGTCAGCGTCATTTGCTGTTCACATAAGCATAATAAATAGCATAAGCATAACGCAAATACAGTTGTTGTTGTTTTGATTCAAGTTACTTACCAAGATCATCTTTTTATCTTAATACAAATATTAACGGTTTATTTTGCTATCTTGCGCGTTTTAAAAATTTCAATGAATAATCGTTTCTGGAAATGAATGATATGCTAACTTAATTTGAAAAATGGGAAGTGCATGATGATTTTAAAATTAAATTGGCAACAGGATGCAGTAACTCATCTTACGCATCCAGTTTTTATGAACATTTTTATGTACCTACATAAATACATTATATAAGACGTGCATTAAAATTTTTTCCAATAATAAAATTAAAATGAAAAAAGAGTAAAGTTGGAGGCGTTTTAGCAATTTCATCGAATCTTTTAAAAAAATCCTTTTGTTTATGAATGTTGTAGAACAGCCATGAACCGGATACCAATTCAATTCATGTAATTTCTATTATTCCAGCATAACAGAATTCAAAAGTGTGTGAAAATGTAGCCTACATGATTTATAAAATTTATTTACACTTTATTGCATGTAAGTTCTACCATTTGCCTGCGTTTTAACTAAGAATCTATAGCACTACAATAAAAACAATATAAACGTTTTTTACAGTGGTATCAATATTTACCTAAAGCAAGCATTGCATTCAATTACTTTTACCAATAAAGGTTTATGGTATCCAATAAATTTCTTTGATTTTGATTTTGATTATAAAAAATGTGCACTGTGAAGTTTTTTGGAGATGTAGTTTAGTTTGTACAACCACTAACAATTATGTTACATTAGTCCCAAAACAGATCAGACAGTTTAATTTTTGCTTACAATACAATTCAGCCCAAATGTGATGTTTTATGATAGTCTAACGTACGTCCATCTTTAATTAATTAGTTAAGTGTCAGTCGAGTCGTCTCGAACAAAAATGCATGGGAAGGTAAAAAAAAACATTAAAAAGGTAGCCTTACCTAATTTTATTTTTCATACTGCTTCATACATCTAAAAATTTCGTTAGAAATGTAATCCCCAAGTGCATAATGCAATGAGTGCAGCTAAATTGTACGGAGTGGAAATTAAATCTGACGGAATGGAATGGATGATGGTGATAGCAAAACCAAAAATCCTTGAGAATTCAAACGGTCTCTCTCTCTCTCTTCTGTATTTGTTCTACTGTGTAAACGGCAGCAATGTATCCGTTCACTCATTCATTTATCCTTCGCAGGTTTACGCCGGTGCACATCAAGGTCTATGAGTAGTTTGAAAAAGTTTGACTTTTAAAATAACTTTCAGAGTTGTGACGTGAGTCAGTAATTATTACCTAAATCATCGTCATTAAAAAGCAGTTTAAAAGCACTGGAGTGGAATATGTGATGTGAATGTGAGTAGGTATTTTGGGTACATTTTTACAGTCATGTATTATCCTTACCTACTGAAAACTGCGAAAGAGGAAAAATTCAAGATGAGATGAAAGAAAGGAAAAGGAAAAAAATGTGAAGCATTTTTTAACTTCTGAAAAATCAGGAGTTACTAGATAAAATCTCTTGAGCTTGTGGAAATGTATGACTGACTTAAATTTTTTTTAATTCGTTGGAATTTGGAATGAAACGCTGCATTCCAAGAGCGGTGAAATATCAAATTTTTACCAGACTTAATGTTAACAAACGAGGTATGCAAAATACCTAAATAGGGCTGAATTCAAAACATCAATTGCGTTTCAGAGTATTAAAAGTATGTCAATGAGTTTCTTTCAACGAGCATCCATCTTTTTACTGTGAGAGTTGAGTGAGTTTTTAGCAAAAAGGATTAAAGTCACTGTCTCTGAAATGTCACTTTACCACGGCTTCGGTGTTTATTAGATAAAAAGAAATGGAGGAATAATAGAAATGGATAATTACAGCATTATTAATTTCTATATATTTCCAAACTGACGTGTTAAGCAGTTTATCTAATGCAACCGTATCCTGTATTATTTATAACAAAGTCATAAATGACGTATAGATTCATAATTTTAACGTTAATGTTTTCTTGATTACAAATAATAATTCAGTTAATCCTAATCAGATATTTCCGCATACACTTTTTTTTTGGCGATTTCTATGTAACGTGATTAAAGTTTGATGTTAGTCTAGTCCAAAATATTAGAAAATAGATAACCCAAGTAATGCAAATTGTTCACAAATCCGTTCATTTCTACTATAATCATTCTGCGGATGGAGCTACGTGAAAAAATAATGGAAGCAAACTAAATATCTAATATCTGTTAATAAATATACCTACTCGAACAAAGGCGAAAATAACATATTTGAATGGAACAAAGCGCACTTCACAATAGCATTGCGAAAGGAAGAAAATGCAGCTAAACCAACATTTAGCATTGGCACCGGCAGCGGCAGTCGTTGCTTGTTTTTGCAGACGAGGGGAAACAAGCCCCTTCCAAATTTTGAGACTATGCGCATCACCTAGTGGGAAAATAACCGATGTTTTGAGAAATTCATTCATTTGGGTTTGTCTTTGTTCATTTATAGTATGTGTTTTTCAAAGATGGCAATTGCATTTACTTACAAACACAATGAAGCAGATGAAATTGTATCTGTATAAAATTGTAGTCAAGCAATTTTTAAAACTATTTTTTAGTGGCATCGATTCTTCATATTGATCTGCACAGTATCTTGTGTGACTTCCCTTATCACTTATAGCTTGTGGCTCTGTTTTCAAGCTAAACTTCATTCTTATTCTTGAAAACAGTTAAGCAGCTGCTGGTTATGATGAATGCTTAACAATTTAAGTATTAGTTACGCCTTTCATTAATTAGGCACATGACAAGTAAAATGATGCGTATGTAAATCAGCTTTTCAACCACCGAAAATGATGGATAGATATTTTGCAAAATGCAAAAATGAAAGAGCTTAAATGATTTACTAGCAAGGATGGGTATATACCGTTTCAAATGAAATTAAAGGAATTTTCCATGCATGATTGTTGTAGATTTAATCAACGGTTATTCTAAAAAACGGAATAAAAACGGTTATATAAAAAATGCAGTTGTTGTAGGCTTCTCTTGATTATGCTAATTGCAAACAACTGTGATTTGTCTGCGTTGCTTCGGCCTATTGACGCAAATCGTCTTCCTACTCCATGATAAAAAACCTTGAAGCTGAAATATTGAATCAATCCGTCATGGAATTAGCAAACTGCTTAACTAATTAGCTGCGCCAATCTAATATCTAAATGTGTAAAAAATCATCGCCAAATTAATTATGCCTGATCAAAATATAGGTAAAATAACACGTGCATTGCTACAAAAATTCTATTTTCGATTTGTACTTTTTTAGATTTTAATCCAACAAGCAAAATTAACAGTAAAAAGTAATTATAGAACGAGACACATAATTACAAACTTTACTATTTTCAGGTCAAGGACAAGGTTGATTCTACATCAATGGAATTTTTTCAACCTACATGCAATACTTTTTTTGTTTTATTTTGGAAACAAAAACTTATCAATAATTATTTTGACCAATATGGACTTTATTATTATGGCTATTATTATTTCGAAACTTGTAATTATTTTCCATATTCCATTCTATCATATAAAAAACACGGACATGTTTGGACTGACCTATGAACGTGACATTGGCATATCGCTAAAACGGCCTTCCGCTCCTGAAAACGTTTTAGAATTTTATTGAACTGGATGAAAAACATAAAACTAAGCAGAGAGTCTTTTTCAAAATGATTGCTAATTGGTTACTTAATAACAATTTTGCTTAAAGCGTGTATTTTACTTCTTGTCTTGAGTTTTGAGTTGAGCCGTTGACATTTTATTCAATATTTAAAGAAATGAAGCGTGAATGTATAGGCAATAAATTTTTATAGGTAAATATTATGTACGTTCGTTCACTGCCACTCTTATTATACAATAGCAAACTTTTCAGTAAACAATTTTATTGTTTAATTCTTCAGCAGAGAAGAGCTCAATTATTGTTGTGGGTTGCATTGCAGCATTCATTCTTCCTACACACACACAGACAAACAAACGACGATGTTGATAGTTTTTTTTTAACCATTCATGCCAGTGGCACCACCACCACAAGCAGCAGACAGTTTTTATGACTGAT